>WTXH01000051.1:0-175532 GCA_022376555.1 Russula compacta | reverse complement strand
TATACTCTGCTTAAATCTGACAAGGAATGAAAACATCCCTTGTCCAAAGCTCAAATGTTGGGCCAGTGCCAGAATCCAGCATACTATTTGATAGTGATCTGCCAAGTTTGATAGTCCATGTGGAGTTGTATTGCAAGTAGACACAGTTGTGATAAGGGCAGGAGCTGTTTGAGCTATTTTTGAGGGTGAGCATCAAAAGGGAACAGGTTGGTATGATGTGGTGAAAGGAAGGTAGACTAGTATGTGGCCTGAGACATGGCGTGGGAACTTTGGGTTGAACCAACACGTGATGGTTCAAACCATGAAATTGCTAAGTCTATGTCATGTTCCCTACGTCTACTTCTCTCACCTGGCGCCCTTCAATTTCTCCATTCTGTCCTTGTTGTGCCATCATAGACACTTAACATACTCAATCAATGTGCAAACGCATCCACACTGCAGTGACCCCTCTAACTGGATTTTGAAGCCAGGTCCAAACCCGAATGTGGACGCAGTCAGAGACATCCAAGGGGTTTAGAGAGAACAACATGTCGTATGTCCAATTTAGTCTTCCTCTTGAGTCTTCACATCTCATTCATAGATTCTTTACCATCCGGTATTTGCCAATAGCACTGGGCCTTGTTCCACAGACCTACAGCCACCACACATGGTCATATGGGCTACTCTTTTGTGAACTGCAACCCTTACTAGTATGGCTATGCATTTTTTTATAGTACTTTACTCCTTTGGAAATGGCTATGTCAGTAAATAAAAAGTAGTGTATTATTATATTTAGTTAGTTTGTAACCTGACTTGCTGCCTGGTGAACTTGTGAGTGCTTGCTGACTTGTTGACCAGCCAAAAAGCTCCAAAAAGGGCCAAAAAGTTCACAAGAATTTTGTGGTCTTGCTGATGACTCTTACTGCATGGTTAATGTTTTAGATCTCCTCTGATGTTTGAGACGCGGTCTCTGAAATTGAGGCTGAATGCCTGGCAGAAGCGCGGCTGGGGAACATGGACGACAACAGGTTGGTCGAGAAATTGGCACACTCTTCGATTGCGAGTAATGGTGGCGGGGGAAAAAAGCGGGAAGAGACTTTTTCACAACGGAGGACGGTCAACCCACTCTGAGCGTCCCTCATTTGATGTCCCCTATGCTCACGCCTTCCTCTGGAAGAGGAACTTCAGATTCTCCGATTGTTCTCTTTCCCCAAGCTCAGGCACAACCTCCATAATCATTGCGTACAATGGCTAGATATGTTCGAACTACCTAAGCCCATGATCAGAAATTGGTGGTGATGCCCTTCTTGCGCCCATTTAACAAACCCCCGTTTCCAGACATTTGGCGAGTTCGTAGCCTTCTTCACACAAATCTGTGACGTGAGACCTCTGTATTACTGAATTGGAGGCCTGTGAGGCTGATGTAGCCCTAGCGCTATGTAAGGAATGATGAACAGGTGATGATTTGGCCTGATAGACCTTATAACACAATAATAACTCCGTTGGGGATAATATGTGCCTTGTAGATATTCATTACTTATTACATCTACTTATTGGCACTTTGGCAGTAAAACCCAAATAATTAATAAGGAAGTAGCCATTTAAGCAGCAAATAATTGCCAACTTTGAACAACCCTATTGTTGGGGAAAATATGTTGCTATTGTAGCCTGATTGGTATTGTGGGTTTTAATTTTAGTCATGTCATGGTGGCCCATAGGGTTTGAAACATGCCATGGCCATTGTTTTCCTTCTCACGCTGCACTTCCCTATGCCTCACAATCCACACATGTACATTAATGATTGTTATTCAGGAGTTCCTGGGCAATTCAGACAATTTATAGACAGTTGAAATTGTCATAATGCATAATGCATAATTGTTAACAATTTCTTTTTTCCCCAAGTAACCTCACTCAAAAATTGACATGGCAGTGGTAACTATCTATGTCTACCTATCTTTCCATTTATATGCCCCTCTAAGGCATGAGTGAAGAATTGGAAGCAACCTAATTTCTAAGTGCCTGATGCATGATGACAATTTCAACTGTAATAGGAACACCCAGTGTCATGGTGGACTATTGGGACGCTTACACTTACTAATCTTCTTACCTTATACATACATATTTCCCACAGTTCGGCTGGAGTTGTCACCACTTCCCCCTCCTTACCTTACACTACTGCTATTACACTCTTGCCAATCCCTTCTGCTGTTGTGTTGCCTCAGCTTGTTACTAAACTACTTACACTAATCTGCCGACGACTTTTGTGGCCTTACTGCTGCTGAAACATGTCAGACGCTGCTGAAGACTCCGCCTAAATAGTTGTGTATAAATACGCTCATAGAAGGGGACCAAAGCCTTAAGCTTGGTCTCTTGTGAATCTTAGACATTCTCAGAGCAATCCTCCGAGTGATCCGAAGCTTCCCATCCCTTTTTCCCTCCCACTTGCGCCCTAGAATGTACCCTAGGGTCTGCTAAGCGACTTAGTGACACGTTTCACTTAATCTACCATATATAGTAAACCAAGTCCTGATTGGGAACTCTTTGATCTCCGACACATACGATAAGTGCTCAGAAAGGCGTTGCCTTTCTTCACTTCAGACAGACGAAGGTCACTGAGTAATGGACCTCTCAGTGCTCTATAGAATCACCCTATCTGCGCCAGAACACCCAGCAGGAAGGAGCAGCTCCTTCCATTCATGACCTTAGTGGCATACCAACGAACTAAGTGCAATACAAGGTGTATCAGCACTCCAGACATCCCTTCCTTTGGAAACTCGTCTTGAGTATCCAAATCGACTCCTTCACATCTGGATCCCCTTCCTCCTTCAGGAGATAGGGAACAACAGCAGCCAGCACCGCCACTACCCACAGCCATTCTAACAAGGCGTTAGAACTCCACAGAAGATGACCAAGACGACAGTCACCGACGCAGATATCATCCTACACTTAAAACAGAAAGACAGAGACAGGCCAGACGCCCTACCCCTCATAGCAAGAGAATGAACAGCCAAGGAGGCTGCCAGACAGAAATATTGACAGAACTGCCATGCTCCATCCAGCATGACACCCAGTGTTGACCTGAAGTACAGGACTGAAAGCTGGGCTGCCAGCTCCAGCTTTGACATTTCTTGGGCTGGGCCTAAGGCCCCCTACAGCAACTGACATATCATACAGGCACATACATATCATCCCAGGAACATACATATCATGACTTTTGCAATTTTCTGGGTCACTCAGGCCCTGGACAGCACCAGGAAAATCCTAGGAAAATCCTCAAATGTTTTGCTTTGGGGTTTTCCAGAGATCATGTGCATGATAGGGGTGTCCATTCATGACATCACACAATCATTTTGGCAAAACAAAAATGTGTGATGCATGATGTGTGATGCATGATGCATGATGCATGTGAGCTCACCTCTTAGTTATCATCATGGTCAGTGGTGGAGTCACAAATTTGGAGTTGCAAACATCTTCCTGCCATTCCCCTTTCTTGCTGTGGTGCACATTTGCATGATGATAGTCAAGAGAAACATGAGGAACTCCCAAGAATCTGAGAATTCCCATTCCTGCCTGTCACCCATCACATACATCAGGTCACATGCATCACGCATCATGCATTTTCGTTTTGCCAAAATGATTGTGTGATGTCATGAATGGACACCCCTGTCATGCACATGATCTTCAGAAAACCCTGAAGCAAAACATTTGAGGATTTTCCTGGGATTTTCCCAGTGCTGTCCAGGGCCTCAGTGTAACAGGCACATCTAAGGTGACATGACATAATCACAGTTTCACTTTTGGCATTTGCCAGACAGTCACAAGATCCATATGTGTGATGGTGACCATGGCTGACTGTGACTTGGGAGTTCTTGGTCTGGCTCAGGAATCTACTATCACCATGCAAACATGCTCATTGATTAGCCCCCCTACATGTCAAAAGAGCCTGCCAGCCATTGATAGGGTGTTTAGGACTACTGAAGATGATGCAATTCTAATACAATGCCTCTTCAAATGGAAGGGCAAAATAACCTCCAATCAGATGTTCAAGGAACCAGCCTTTACCACAGCAGCAGTTAAGTTGTGTGAGAGAAAATGTCACTGGTGAGAGCAGTGACAATCAGATGTCATCAGTGCCTTGTATTTTGAATAAAGTC
This sequence comes from Russula compacta, assembly GCA_022376555.1. Taxonomy (NCBI): domain Eukaryota; kingdom Fungi; phylum Basidiomycota; class Agaricomycetes; order Russulales; family Russulaceae; genus Russula; species Russula compacta. The sequence goes on along the minus strand of WTXH01000051.1, from coordinate 171,399 downwards.
GTTGAGGACTCAGCCAATGCACCCACTGCTGCAGGTGGGAAGTAACTATTGTCGCTCCCTAGCGACTTGTTGATTGTATCAGAACTTGGGTGAACATTTGGGGTACCGCAACGCGTGGTACACAGAGAATGAAACACAGCAAGCTCAGGAAAGCAAAACAAGCCACGGCTTTCCTAGAGACAATAGCATGGAAGTCACTACTCCTATTGAGACAAGGAGACTCGACTTAGAGTCTTGTCTCTGCATGTGCACACGTACAAATACTACTGGTACATGTGACTACTGCTGCTACTCAACCGTGTTCCGGTCATCGGCTAACTAGATGCTGACTGAGGGTGACAAAGCCCTGACATACATGCTGACTACAAGTCCACCTGTATTACCAACCCCAGGCCCAGACAGGCCTACCACACCTGGGGGTCAAATGCGTTCCTCACATGCCATCAGCAGTTCTCTTGCCCCCATGCAAGCCGCTCTGTGACATCACCCTCGTTTAGAAACAAGCGCACCATGGCGTGAGCTATGTGGATGGACGAGAACTTACAGTTCTTGTCCCCTTTGAGTAGGGGTTCATCCTGCAATTTGCGGAAGAGAGCGTAGCTCTCATATCGATGGGATGCAATGAGGCGCGGCGGCTTTGTTCCTCTTGTAGCAAGGGAATCGATGCGACTTGCAACTCCCTGACTTCAATGTGAAGCCTGTGAGGTCAGTAACTGTCTCATGATATCGTTGGAACTCAGCGGTGGTTCCCCAGTCCCCTCCCAGTTCAGAGGCTTGACGCTGCATGGTCGTAAGTGTTGGGGTTGTGAGAGCTTCGAAGAACCAATGAGGGTACTCTCCCTCTTCTTCGATGGTTGCGTGGTTGGGGGCGAAAACGTTCGTGGTGGTAGATGGCCTCCCTTTCCAGAGGTGCTAGACAGTACTGACCCTCGCATTTGACGTAGGCCACGAGGGTGTGCATGGTGTAAGCTCCATCAGTGATTGGAATGAAGAAATCGGGCACTCGCCCTTTGTTCTCCTCATACCCTTCGGGTACCCCCAGATCCTCCTTGTCGGCTGCAAGTTGTCGTCCTCCAGTGTTTGTAGGTTGCTTCCAGGTGAGCCGCTTTGCCTCACGCTCTGCCAGAGCGTCGGATCGTCCTTTGAGCATCATGAGCTGTTGCTTGTTGTGTCTTGACACTTCTTCATTTTTGCGCACAACGCTTGCCAAGCCTTGTGCGACGAGAGTGAGCTGCTCTTTGGTGGGGCTGTTTCCTTGAGAGCGGCGTGGACGGTTCGGGGAGAGAGTTGAAACTCACTGACTTCGGTGGACGATGCCACCACCTCCATGGGGATGATAAGCGGTTCAGGTTGTTTGCCGGTGGCTTTGCGCGTGGGTGGTGGACTGGTAGGGGCTCTTCGCACCCGCTGGGGCTTGCTGTGATGTAGGATGGACAGAGAGGGGAGAGGACATGGCATTTCTGGTTGCAAATGGGCGAAAGATTGAGAGATGGTTGATCTGACCCATGTGCGCGTTTGCTTCCTTTGTACTCTACCTTTTCATTCAGGGGGTGTCGTCGATGATATCGCGTTACTAAGGTAGGGGCATGTACTTGGTCAGCAGGTTCCCAGGTGTTGTCAGAGGCTGAGTAACCCTTCCATCGGATGAGGTATTGGAGTGATGTTGTCTCCCATGGTGCCTGTGATTGATAATTTGATCCACTTCGTATTCCTCAGCATTATCAATCATCTCTGGTGGTGGGCATTGGTAATTGGTCCGTGCTCTTCCGTTTCTTTGTAATGGTGAGTAATGAGCTGTGAAACACGTCATGGATGGTCCAGGCTGCTGGCAGTTGCAGTTTGTAAGCCACCGGCAAGACTTCTTTCAGTATTTTGAAAGGTCCATGACGTTTGGGCGCAAGTTTGGCAGATGCATAAGGGAGTGACAGGTGTTTTGCTTCGAGCTAGACTTGTTCCCCTTATTGGTATTGCACGGGAGGGATTGCTTTGGCGACTTCATTGAGGGCTTGGACTGCTGCCTCTCGATGTGCTTTGGCTCGTTCATGTCTATCTTCCATTGCTTCATTACTGGTGATGGGTGCAGGTTCTTCAGCCGCACTGGGACAATATCCGAGAATGACGTCATGAGGACTTAGCTTGGTCGTGGCGTTAGGCCATTGATTGTGTACAAATGTTGTGATCGGCAGGAGTTCCTCCCAGTTGTCCTGTCTAGCCGAGGTATAGAGTTGGAGGTATTGCTCCACCCACTGGTTCTTTCATTCTGTGAGTCCATCGGTTTGTGGGTGGAAGGCCGTGCTGATGTTTCGTTCTATCTTCAGTTTGGTGGTGAGGGCTTTAGCGAAATTGGAAGTAAAACGAGGGTTGTGATTGGGAATCACTTTCGACGGTACTCCAAACCATGGGAAGAGGTGTTGGAGGTATAGTTGAGCCACTCCTTCACCAGTGATCATCGTTTTGCATGGGATGAACAAGGCGGCTCTGGAACAGCCTTGGTCCATGACTGTGAGGATGGCATCCATTCCGTTGGCCTTGGGGAGTTGAGTGATGAGGTCTAAAGCAACAATGTTAAAGGGACACATCTGTGGGTCTCCTGGTATGCAGAAGAGTGGCACTTTCTTCTTCGTCATGTGGATTTTGTGTTGCTGACATTGTGCACATCCAGCGACATATCTCTCTACCCAGGTGTTTACTCCCAGCCACCAGTAGCGTTGGGTGACAAGAGCAATGGTGTTATCTCTGCCTGGGTGTCCTGCGGTGGGTGAGTCGTGGAAGTGGGATAGTACATCGCATCTCAGCTGTAGTCCTGACAGTACAGCCAACCTCCAGCCTTATATGTAGCCCTCAGGGAGTTTTCACACATCCTGTGAGTCGCACCATAGTTCCATCTCTGCTCATTGTTTCTGTTGCGTCATTTTTACTTGATGTTCGAGTGGGTCCATTCGTGTTGGTGTGCTGGCGATGAACATGGATGGAGGAAGGAGAGTCAGGTCTGTGTTGTCTTCGGTGCCGTGATCTGCTCCCGGTGGTCTAGATAGCATGTCTGGAGTGGTGTGGATTTTCCCGGGCATGTGCTTGATGACCAGATTATAGTCTTGGAGCTCTGCAAACCATCTAGCCACGCGTCGGTTGACCTTTGAGGGGTTTTCCAATATGTCAAGTTAGTGTGATGGTGAGAATGGTGACTGGGATTTCTGTAGCTGCTACATGCAGGTGGAAGTGTTTGAGGGCTTTCAAGACTCCTAGGAATTCTCTCTCGTAAATGTCATAGTTGCGCTCTGTTGGGGTGAAAGTATTGGAGTAATATGCGATGGGGCATAGCATTGGTTTGTGGGTGCGTGGTTGATTTCTCCCTCTGTGAGAGTATGGCGCCCACGCCGTATGCTGAGGCATCTGTGGCGAGGAAGAACGCTCTGGAGTAATCAGGTTGTCGAAGGATGGGTTTGCTGCACACCATGTCTTCAGGTGTTCGAGGGCTTCTTTGCATTCGCGCTCCATCTGAATGGGGTATCTTTTCATGTTAACTGGATGAGTGGACATGCTATGATGGAATAGTTGGGTATGAAGTATCTGTAGAATCCTGTGAAGCCTAGGAATGCACGAACGTCTTTGACTGTTTGGGGTTGAGGCCAATCAGCGACTCCTCAGACTTTTGCGGGGTTCATCTGGACTGTGCCTCCTTCTAGGATGACTCCCAGGAACTCTACCTTTCGCTGCTCGAAGATGCATTTCTCGGTTTGAGGTATAGATTGTATCGTCTCAGTTTGTCCAGGATTCTGTGGACGCATTCTTCGTGGAATTTGGGATTGTCTTTTGTGGCAATGAGCAGATCATCCATGTATACAATAAGCCACCCCTGTGCCATTTCCTCGGCGAAGATTGTGTTCATCATAGTTTGGAAGGTCGCTGGAGAGTTTGTTAGTCCAAAGAACATTACAGTGGGTTCAAACAATCCTTGATTTGTGATGAACACAGCCTTCCATTCGTCCCCTTTCTTGATGCGGACATTATTGTATCCCCACCGGATGTCAAACTTGGTGAAGAGTTTCGTTCCTTGGACTTTTGCTATTAGTTCTGGGATCAGTGGAAGGGGATAACGATTGCGAATGGTCCACTCATTTAGATGATGGTAATCTTGTACTGGGCGCAGTTTTCTGTCTTTCTTTTTAATAAAGAAGAAGGGTGCCGCATAAGGGCTCTTCGAAGGGCGTATGTATCCCTTGCTTTGTTGTTCTTTGACAAAGTCTAGCAACGCTCGTTGTTCTTCTTGTGTGAGTTGGTACACTTTGCCTGGTATTGATGCTGGGGCTTCTGGTTTCAGTTCGATGGTGTGGTCCCATATGCATGGTTTGGGAAATCGTTGGGCAGCTTCTTTGCTGAAAATGTGAGCGTGTCTCCAGTATTTGACTGGAATTTTGCCACTCCCTTTGTGTGATCCTGCTTCTTCCGCTAGTTTTGAGGCTAGTGTTTGCCCTTTCCCTTTAGCTTCAGAGACAATGATTTTAGCTATGTGAAGGGATCCTTGTATGGAATGGATTTGTCTTAGGGGAGCTTTGCGACCCTGTGGCATGGCTCTGCATCTCCCTATTCACGCTTGGGTTGCCAGTTTAGTCCTGAGGATGAGAGGTAATTGAGTGCTTTCAAGCCACCCTCTTGCCCAGTCGATTTTCGGCTGGGTGGCGGCAAACCATGGGTATCCTAGGATAACCTTTTGTTCTCCTAGGTCAGTAAGGAAGAATCGCAGCCAAGTCTGTTGGTCCCCTGTCTGCATTTCTAGGTCTGTGTAGTTTTCTATGTCCCCATTTTTATTTCTTGTTCCATCCACATTATAGACTGGTCTGGGTCTTTCCAGTCATTTAATGGGGAATCACATTTCTTTTGCATATTGCATGCTGATAAAGTTTTTGGTTGCTCCCGAGTCTAGGAGCGCAGTTGTCTCAGCCCTCTTTTTGGATAGATGGATGAACAAATGTAGCTGCATAGATTTTCATATAGAAAGGTACATCCTATCTGATCCAGTTTTCCTAATCCAGGCCGCACAGATTAGGCCTCCGAAAAATTTCCTTCCTTCGCTCCTAGGCGATTCATCAATTCTTCTTGGTCCTCTTGAGAGAGCGTTTTGAGTTGTTGATGGAGATGATCCACTTTCGAAGTGTTGGGTTTGCTTTCATTATCTTCAGGGGACCAATCGATGAGTTGTGCGGTGCATGTGTTGGATTGGTGCTGTTTGGTAGGGCAGGCACGAGCGAAATGTCCTTGCTGTCCACAGGTGAAGCACGCACCCTGCATTCCTCTTTGAGTTCTGTTGTCGTCGGTTCTCACGACATTTCCCCTGGATTGTCCTCCTCCTTGTCCTCACCAGTTCCCTCCAGGAGCTCTTGTTCGGTCCACATCCATGGGTACTGGTTGATTATTCCACGCTCTGGGTGCTGTGGTGGAATTGTAGGGGGTTTGTCCGAATCCTTGTTGAGGTGGTTGGGGATTTTGGGGTCACTGAGTGCAATATTGCCAGTTGTTTTGGAAGGGGGTGCATCTGGTATTGTTATTGGGGCATGTGTAGAGGGCGTCGATTATTCGCTGTGATGCTGTCACATTAATGGCCTTGGCTTTCATTTGGTTGTAAGTGTTGACAGTCGTATCTTCTAACACTTTCTGTCCAACGCTTCGCGGTAGTCCTTGCAAGAATAGCTGCATCATATTCTGATCCATTGGGTTGTAACCTGCTTCATGTGCCACACTTTCGAAGGTAGAGATATACTCATCTATCTCTGGCCATCTCATCTTTAACTCTTGTAACTTGATGCGTGCCTTCTGTGCCTTTTGCGAGTCGAGGAATCGATTCTCGAAGTTGTGTATGAACGTCGTCCATACTGTGCATGCATCATCTGCCAGTTGGAGCGTTCTGAGCCAGTCGAGCTGCTGCTCCATCCATCGGTTGACCACCGCTCCCTTGATACACGTAAGGGCTATGGCCACCCTTTTAATGAAGGAAGCTAGTGATGGAACGTTGTGATTAACAAGGAAGTATGCTCGAAGTTTGCATAGGAAGCTCTCAGCTTTAGTTCGATCTCCTTCGAAGATCGTCAGTAGGGCTCCCATTGGCTTGTCATCTACTTGGATTGGCTGTTGAGGTTGTTGGGGCTGTCCCCTGCCTCCACCTCCTCCTGGTGGTCCACCTCTGGGTGGGCCTCCACCTCCACTTGGTCCTCCACCGCCGCCTCCGCTTGGTGGTCCTGTTCTTCCTCCTGCTTGGGTCGTTGTTATGGCAGTTGCTGTGGTTGACATGATGGTGGTTGTAGTTGGACTGATCATGTTTGATAGGTCCACAATAGCTGTGATAGTTGTTGACAGATTGATGGGTGAGTTTCAAATTTGGTGATCAAGCGAGTCTTCCTTGTCTTCGCTTTCGGAGCCTTCATCCCAATTTATGATAGTGGGGGCTTCTTTGTATGTATTCGCTGCTTCTCCTTTGTGCAGCCCATTGTATTGGTCAATGCGTCGTGCTCTCTGGTCAAGAAATGGGGACTCTCCTTCATTCCCCCAATTGAGGGTGTACCAGCAGCTGTTTTGCAGATAAACTGCTCTGATCTGCATTCCTCCTACTCGGATCGCATATGCGTGGAAGGGAAAGGTTTGGTCTTCCCAGTAGACAGTGGTGTTTTGTAGTGCTCGTTCCCGATCAATGGGAAGCTGGATGTATTGTCTCTCTCCTAGGGCCGTGGTGATAGAAGAAGTCGAGTCTAATGTCACCGGTGAGAGCAGTGACAATCAGACGTCGTCAGTGCCTTGTATTTTGAATAAAGTCGTCGAGGACTCAGCCAATGCGCCCACTGCTGCAGGTGGGAAGTAACTATTGTCACTCCCTAGCGACTCATTGATTGTATCAGAACTTGGGTGAACATTTGGGGTACCGGCAACGTGCGGTACACAGAGAATGAAACACAGCAAGCTCAGGAAATTGAAACAAGCCACGGCTTCCCTAGAGACAATAGCACGGAAGTCACTACTCCTATTGAGACAAGGAGACTCGACTTAGAGTCTTGTCTCTGCACGCGCACACATACAAATACTACTGGTACATGTGGACTACTGCTGCTACTCGACCGTGTTCCAGTCATCTGGCTAACTGGGATGCTGACTGAGGGGTGACAAAGCCCTGACATACATGCTGACTACGAGTCCAACCTGTATTACCAACCCTAGGCCCAGACAGGCCTACCACACCTGGGGGTCAAACGCGTTCCTCACATGCCATCAGTGGTTCTCTTGCCCCCATGCAAGCTGCTCTGTGACAGAAAAGCTGGATCTAAATTCAAATCAGATAAGTGTAAGAGAAGGTGGTCATATGTATGTATATATCTTGTGTGTGTTTTGCCTGTATTCTGACTTTTATGGCCAGTTGAAGACTATCTATGGAATTGTTACTGCACTGAAGTCAATCTCAGGTATGGTATGGGATGATGAGAAGGGAATGGGTGTGACACCAGACAGGCAATCAGAGTGGGATGAACTAACCAAGGTGTGTAATCATATTTCTAGTCTACCAACAATGTCTAATTATTTTTAGAACAAAAAACCCTTCAAGCAGTTTGCAAACAAAGGCTGGCCACACTATGAGGCCATGGAGCCATTGATGCCATTGAAGGCCAAAGGCACATATGCCCATTGGGGCACACAACCACCAGCATTTGATCCTGAGCCATCACTGCCTTCTTCAGTTCATTTGGGACTGTCATCTTCTTCAATTCAAACAGGGCCATTGCCATCTTAAACTCAATTTGACTCTATGTCATTGAGCCAGCCCCACACCTCCAATTACAACAAGTGCAAGTCAACTCATTCCCTCAATCCTGCCTTAGCCATTGCCTCAAGCAAAAAAAAAAAGGAGTCCACTGGATCATTATCCAGGTTTCAATTAGCCTATGAGGGCCTCACTGATGTACTTAGCACCTTTAAACCCCTACCACCCCCACACACTGCAGCTCAGCACCATGCTGATGCAGCCTTGCAATTCATCGAGGATATCAACAAGTCCAAGACAGCTGGTGATAAATGGCTGTTGCCAGCAGATGTCATTCTGATGCTCTGGATTTTCAAAGATGATGAGATGGCAGGTGAGTTCTACATCAGGTTCACTGAACTCCATGATAGTGAGGGGTTGTTATGTGACTGGGTACATGATCAGTCGGAGTTGTATAGGGCATCAAGTACCAGTTATAATTTGATGTAAATCTGTAGATACATGTATTAACGACTATTCATGTGTGCTACTGAATGGCACGCAAGTGTTGCAGTGTTGTCCCAAGGGGAAGTGAAGACCTAGAGAGAGAGAGAGAGAGAGAGAGAGAGAGAGAGAGAGTGTGTGTGTGTGTGTGTGTGTGTGTGTGTCACAGAGCGGCTTGCATGGGGGCAAGAGAACCGCTGATGACATGTAGGGACTGCGTTTGACCCCCAGGTGTGGTAGGCCTGTCTGGGCCTGGGGTTGGTAATACAGGTCGGACTTCGTAGTCAGCTTATGTCGGGGCTTTGTCACCCCTCAGTCATCATAGTAGTCAGCCGTATGACCAGAACATGGTCGAGTAAGCAGTAGTAGTCATCGTGTACCAGTAGTACTTGTACGCGAGCGCGTGCAGAGACGAGACTCTAAGTCGAGTCTCCTTTGTCTATCAAAGAGTAGTGACTTCCACCTATTGTCTCTAAGGAAAGCCGTGGCTTGTTTTGCTTTCCTAGGCTTCTTGTGTCTTATCCTTTGTGTGCCCCACGTCGCTGGCACACCGAACGTCGACTCCGACTCCAGTACTATCAACGAGTCGTTAGGGAGTCGCGAGAGCTACTTTCCACCAAACGTAGTGGACAAATCCGCTGAGTTGTCAAACGAGTCCATCAGCATCGAGAGTACTGACGACGTCTAAGTGTCACTGCTCACGCCGGTGACATTAGACTCGACTTCTTTATCACCACAGCCCCTGAAGGGAGACAATACGTCCAGCTTCCCATCGATAGGGAACGAGCATTACAGAATACAGCGGTCTACTGGGAAGACCAGACCTTTCCATTCCAAGCATACGCGATCCGAGTAGGGGGAACGCAGATCAGAGCAGTTCATCTGCATAACCAACATTGGTACACTCTTAACTGGGGAAACGAAGGAGAGTCCCCATTTCTTGACCAAAGAGCACGACGTATTGACCAGTACAACGGGCGGTACGAAGGAGCGGCAGCAAATACGTACGAAGAGGCCCCTACCATTACCAACTGGAGTGAAGGCTCCGACAGCGAGGAAGAAGAAAGTCCCCTCGACCAACAGATTCGAAACTCGCCCATTGATCTGTCAATAGCTATTACAGCCCTTGCAGACTTATCCCTAACAGCCGAACCAACCAACATCGCTACAATGTCAACCGCAGCAACTGCCATGACCACCACGCAAGCAGGAGGAAGAACTGGACCACCCACAGGAGGAGGCGGTGGGGGCCCAGTGGAGGCGGAGGTCCACCCGGAGGTGGACCACCAGGAGGTGGAGGTGGAGGCGCGCCAGGAGGTGGACAACCGCAGCAACCAATTCAAGCAGATGATAAACCAATGGGAGCCCTGCCAACGATCTTTGAAGGAGATCGAGCCAAAGCTGAGAGTTTCCTACGAGAACTCGAGCGTACTTCCTCGTTAATCACAATGTTCCGTCCCTAGCCTCTTTCATCAAGAGAGTGGCCATAGCCCTCACCTGCATCAAAGGAACTGAAGTCAACCGATGGACGGAACAACAACTAGATTGGCTAAGCACACTCCAACCAGCAGACGACGGCGCGCAGTATGGACAACATTCGTACAGAACTTCGAGAACCGATTCCTCGACTCGCAAAAGGCGCAGAAGGCACGTATCAGACTGCAGGAGCTGAAAATGAGATGGCCAGAGATAGATGAGTACATCTCTACTTTCGAAAGTATCGCACACGAAGCCAGGTATAACCCAATGGACCAGAACACCATGCAGCTGTTTCTACAAGGCCTACCACGCAGCGTTGGACAAAAGGTGCTAGAGGATACAGCGGTCCACACTTATGATCAGATGAAGGCTAAAGCCATCAACGTGACCGCGTCGCAACGAATCATCGACGCTCTGTACACACGTCCTAGCAACAACAACAACACCAGACGCCCCCCATTTCAGACTAACTGGCAGCACCGCACCCAGCAGCCGCTGAATCCTCGACCACCACGACAAGGGTTCGGACAAACCCCCTACAACTCCACCACGGCACCCAGAGCATGGAACAACCAACCAGTGCCCATGGATGTAGACCGGGCCAGAGCACCCAGAGGGAACTGGCGAGGACGAGGACGAGAGCTGCCCAGGGGGAATGTCGTAAGAACAGACGACCATAGAGCCCAGAGAGGAGCGCAGGGTGCATGTTTCACTTGCGGACAACAAGGACATTTCGCTCGCGCCTGCCCCTCTAAACAGCCTCGCACAAACACGCGCACCGCTCAACTTATCGACTGGACACCCGAAGACAACGAGATTGAATCTAACGTCTGAAAGTAGATCATCTTCACCAACAGCTGGAGACGCTTTCGTCGAAGACCAGGAAGAGTTGATGAATCGCCTCGGAGCGAAGGAGGGAAATTTTTCGGAGGCCTAATCTGTGCGGCCTGGATTAGGAAAGTTGGATCAGAAAGGATGTATCTATCTGTACGAAAATCTATGCAGCTACGTTTATTCATCCATCTATCCAAGAAGAGGGCCGAGACAATAGCGCTCCTAGATTCAGGGGCGACAGAGAACTTCATTAGTATGCAGTACGCAAAAGAAATGCAATTCCCCATCAAACGACTGGAGAGACCCAGACCAGTCTACAACGTAGATGGGACCAGGAACAAGAATGGAGACATAGAACACTACACAGACTTGGAAATGCAAATGGGGAGTCAATGGACTTGGTTGCGATTCTTCCTTACTGACCTAGGAGAGCAAAAGGTCATCCTGGATACCCATGGTTCGCGGCCACGCAACCAAGAATCGACTGGGCACGAGGGTGGATGAAAGCGAGCAGTTACCCCTTATCCTCCGCACGAAAATAGCCACCCAAGTGAGAATAGGAAAATGCAGAGTCACCCCACAGGGACGCCAGACTCCCTTAAGACGAACCAAAGTCATCCAAGGATCCATCCATATGGCCAAACTCGTCATCCCGGCGACAAAAGAAAAAGGACAGACGTTGGCGTCAAAGCTAGCCGAGGAAGCAGGGTCACACAAGGGAAGTGGCGAAATCCCAGCCAAATATCAGAAACACGCTCACGTTTTCAGCGAAGAAGCCGCCCAACGATTCCCCGAACCACGCATTTGGGATCACGCAATCGAACTAAAACCAGAAGCCCCATCCTCGATACCCGGCAAGGTATACCAACTCACGCAAGAGGAACAGAAGGCACTGTTGGAGTTCGTTAAAGAACAACAGAAGAAAGGCTACATACGCCCCTCCAAGAGCCCATACGCCGCACCCTTCTTCTTCATCAAAAAGAAAGACGGAAAGCTACGGCCAGTACAAGACTATCGTCGCCTGAACGAATGGACCATTCGCAACCGCTACCCCCTCCCACTGATTCCAGAACTAATAGCGAAGGTCCAGGGAGCAAAACTCTTCACAAAATTCGACATTCGATGGGGGTACAACAACGTCCGCATCAAAAAGGGAGACGAATGGAAAGCCGCATTCATCACTAATCAGGGATTATTCGAACCCACTGTAATGTTCTTCGGGCTGACGAATTCGCCAGCGACTTTCCAAACCATGATGAATGCAATCTTCGCTGAAGAAATGGCGCAGGGATGGCTCATCATCTACATGGACGACCTCCTCATCGCTACAAAGATGACCCCAAGTTTCACGAAGAATGCACCCACAAAGTCCTAAACAAACTAAAACAATACAACCTATACCTCAAGCCAGAAAAATGCATCTTCGAGCAACGAAAGGTAGAATTCCTGGGAGTCATCCTGGAAGACGGCACGATTCAAATGGACCCCGCGAAAGTACGAGGAGTTGCCGACTGGCCTCAACCACAAACCGTCAAAGACGTTCGCGCATTCTTGGGTTTTACAGGCTTCTATCGATATTTCATACCCAATTACTCCCTTATAGCACGCCCTCTGATCCAACTAACGCGAAAAGACACCCCGTTCCGGTGGACTAACGATTGCAAGGAAGCTTTCGAATACCTGAAGACGCTAATGTGCAGCAAACCCATCCTCCGCCAACCCGACTACTCCAAGGCATTCTTCCTCGCCACCGACGCCTCAGCATACGGCGTGGGTGCCGTACTCTCGCAGGAGGGAGAAATAAACCCGCGCACCCAGAAACCTATGCTATGTCCAATTGCATACTACTCTAACACATTCACCCCAACAGAATGCAACTACGACATCTATGAAAGAGAGTTCCTAGGAGTACTGAAAGCCCTCAAACGCTTCCGCCCTCACGTAGCGGCCACGGAAATACCAGTCACCATCCTCACAGATCATGCCAACCTGACACATTGGAAAGCCCCCCGAAAAGTCAATCAACGCGTGGCTAGATGGTTCGCCGAGCTCCAGGACTATAACTTAGTCATCAAGCATGTGCCAGGAAAGATCCACACCGCACCCGACATGCTATCTAGACCACCAGGAGCTGACCACAGCACCGAAGACAACACCGACCTAACTCTCCTCCCCTCATCCATGTTCATCACCACTACAACGACGCAAATGAGCACGCTACAGCAACGAGTAAAGGAAGCTCAGCAGAAGCAACAAGCAGAAATGGAATTGTGGTGCGACTCACAAGACGTCCGGAAAATCCCCGAAGGTTATGTACGAGGATGGAGCCTAGCAGTACCCGCAGGATTACAGCTAAGACGCGACATATTATCTCACTTTCACGACTCACCTACAGCAGGGCACCCAGGACGAGATAACACCACTGCTCTCGTCAGTCAGCGCTACTGGTGGCCAGGACTAAACACATGGGTGGAAAGGTATGTCGCGGGATGCGCACAATGCCAGCAACACAAGATCCGAACGACAAAGAAAAAGACACCGATGTACTGCATACCGGGAGACCCACAGATGCGTCCTTTTAATATCGTCGCCCTGGATCTCATTACTCAACTACCAAAGGCAAACGGAATGGATGCCATCCTCACCATCGTCGACCAAGGCTGCTCGAGGGCGGCCCTATTTATCCCTTGCAAGACTACTATCACAGGCGAAGGAGTGGCCCAGCTGTACCTCCAACACGTGTTCCCATGGTTTGGAGTGCCATCAAAAGTAATCTCAGACCGTGACCCCCGCTTCACGTCCAACTTCTCAAAGGCCCTCACCGCGAAGCTGAAAATAGAACAAAACATCAGCACTGCCTTCCACCCGCAAACTGACGGACTCACCAAACGAAAGAACCAGTGGGTGGAGCAATACCTGCGACTCTACACTTCGGCCAGGCAAGACGACTGGGAAGAGCTCCTACCGATCGCAACGTTTGTGCACAACCGATGGCCCAACGCCACAACCAAGTTGAGTCCCCACGAGATCATTCTCGGATATCGTCCCAGTGCTGCTGAAGAGCCTATACCCATCACGAGCAATGAAGCCATGGAAAACAGACATGAGTGAGCTCAAGCCCATCGAGAGGCGGCAGTTAAAGCCCTTAATGAAGTCGCCAAAGCGACGCCTCCGAAGCAATATCGAGAAGGGGATCAAGTTTGGCTCGAAGCGAAACACCTGACACTCCCCTACGCATCCACCAAGCTCGCACCTAAGCGCCACGGACCCTTCAAAGTAGTAAAGGAAGTATTGCCAGTGGCTTACAAACTAGAACTGCCAGCGGCCTGGACCATTCATGACGTGTTCCACAGCTCCTTACTCACTCCTTACAAAGAGACAGAAGAGCATGGAGCCAATTACCAACGACCCCCACCAGAAATGATTGATAATGCTGAGGAATACGAAGTGGAGCAAATTATCAATCACAGGCACCATGGGAGACGACGTCAGCTTCAGTACCTCATCCGGTGGAAAGGTTACTCAGCTTCTGACGACACCTGGGAACCCGCTGACCAAGTGCATGCACCCGCATTGGTAAGGCAATATCATCGACGACACCCATCGACTGAAGAGGCCAAGTACAAAGGACCCAAATGTACAGCATGGGTCAAATCAACCACCTCTCATTTTTCCGCCCCTTCGCAACTAAACGCAGCATGTCTTCGCCCCTCTCTGTCCCTTCCTACATCACAGCTAGCCCTAGCGGATGTGAAGAACCCCTGCCGATCCCACCGCGCACTGAAACCGCTGCCGGCAAGCAGCCCAAACCCCTCGTCGTCCCAATGGAAGTGGTGGCCTCATCGGCCGAGTTTAGTGAGTTTCAACTCTCCCCACGAACCGTCCACGCTGCTCTCGAAGGAAACAACCCCACCAGAGAACAGCTCGTCCTCATCGCCCAGGGACTGGCGAGTGTTGTGCGCAAGAACGAAGACGTGTCGCGACACAACAAGGAACAGCTCGCCGTACTCAAAGGACGAGCTGACGCTCTGGCAGAGCGTGAAGCGAACGCGGCTCGCCTGGAAGCCACTTACAAGCACTGGAGGGACGATCAAATCGCAGCCGACGAGGAGGATTTGGGGGTACCCGAAGGGTATGAGGAGAACGAAGGGCGAGTGCCCGATTTCTTCATTCCCATCACTGATGGCACTCACACAATCCACACCCTCGCGGCCTATGTCAAACGCGAGGGGCAGTACTGCCTTGGCACCTCCGGTAAAGGGGAGGCCATCTACCGCCAGGAGCTTTTCGCTCCCAACCGAGCCACTATCATCGAAGAGGGGGAGTATCCCCAATGGTTCTTCGATGCCCTCGCTGACCCCAACACATACGACGCTATGCTGCGTCAAGCCTGTGAACCAGGAGGAGACTGGGGCACTGCCGCTGAGTTGAGCGCTACCACGAGACCGTTACTGACCTCGCAGGACTTCACATCGAGGCTCGGGAACTGCAGACCCACATCGACTCCCTCCGCTACCAAGAGGAGCAATGCGCCGCCGCCTACTCGCCTCCCACAAATATGAGAGCTACGCTCTCTTCCGCAGGCTCTACAACGAGCCCCTACTCAGAGGAGACAAAGCGCGTAAGTTCTCCTCCATCCGAACAGCTCACGCCGCGGTGCGGCTCGCTTCTAAACTGAGGGTAATGTCACAGAGCGCTTGCACGGGGGCAAGAGAACCGCTGATGACATGTAGGGACTGCGTTTGACCCCCAGGTGTGGTAGGCCTGTCTGGGCCTGGGGTTGGTAATACAGGTCGGACTTCGTAGTCAGCTTATGTCGGGGCTTTGTCACCCCTCAGTCATCATAGTAGTCAGCCGTATGACCAGAACATGGTCGAGTAAGCAGCAGTAGTCATCGTGTACCAGTAGTACTTGTACGCGAGCGCGTGCAGAGACAAGACTCTAAGTCGAGTCTCCTTTGTCTATCAAAGAGTAGTGACTTCCACCTATTGTCTCTAAGGAAAGCCGTGGCTTGTTTTGCTTTCCTAGGCTTCTTGTGTCTTATCCTTTGTGTGCCCCGCGTCGCTGGCACACCGAATGTCGACTCCGACTCCAGTACTATCAATGAGTCGCTAGGGAGTCGGAGAGCTACTTTCCACCAAACGTAGTGGACATATCCGCTGAGTTGTCAAACGAGTCCATCAGCATCGAGGATACTGACGACGTCTAAGTGTCACTGCTCACGCCGGTGACAGAACCTCATAGGCATCACTATTGGTATAATTTTCAAGGTCAAGCAGAGCGAACCGGTTGGTGGTGGTGCATAGGGGGGTGGTTCGTTCGCAGGAGGTGGGGAAGGTGGACATGTTGTCGGGTTTGAGGACTGAATGGTTGTGAGTGGTGGGGAAGTTTGTAAAAGGTGAGGGGGTGTCGTTGGGTAGTTTGTTTAGTAGGGGTGGATGCGTAGTAGTGATGGTTCACTGCTGTTGTTTGAAGGTAGTTTGGAGGGGGTTTTTATAGCTGGTTGGGTGATTGAGATTGGTGGAATTCGCTGAGTAGTTCCAGTGCATGTAGGTCATTGCTGCTGACCCAGGAATTGTCCGATGCGGGGTAGCCTTTCCATTTGACTAAGTATTGCCGTTGTCTTTTTCGGCCATGTTTCCTTTCTGCTATGATTTCATCTACTTCGTATTCTTCTTCTCCTTCGATGGTTTCGGGTGCTGGGCGCTTGAATGGGATGCCATACTCTATGGTTCCATATGGGGCGATAATAGATCCACATGAAACACTGGATGTATATGCATGTGTGCTGGCAAGTCGAGTTGGTAAGCGACCGGAGATATCTTTTTTTGATAACGAAGGGTCCTAAGCATTTCGGTTCCATCTTTTTTGATGGTGCCTTCGTTTTTATGTTTCGTGCATCTAGCTAGACTTCATCTCCAGTCTTGAATGTTTTGACTGGTTTCGTTATGGCTGTCTTTTTCTGTAAGGCTTGATGCGCAATTTCTCTTGCTTTGGTTAGTTCCTTGAGTCTGATATCTACTGCTGGTACTTCTTCGTCTCCTTTTGTCCAAATTGCCTGAGGGTTACATCCCATGATTAATTGATGGGGTGTGTGGCGCGTTCCTTCATGTTTCCATGAATTGTGAGCAAATTCTGCCACCGGAAGATATGTAGCCCAGTTGTCTTGTCTTCCATTGACAAAGTGTCTCAGGAATGTTTCGACCCATTGATTCATGCGTTCGCTTTGTCCATCAGTTCTAGGGTGAAACGCAGTACTAAGGTTTTGTTTGGTGCCTATCGCTTTGCATAAGGTTCTTGTGAAATTTCCGGTGAACGAGGGTCTCTGTCAGATATGATACGTTTGGGAGTTCCAAACCAGGGGAAGAGGTGCTGAAGGTACAGCTGTGCCACTCCTTCTCCGGTGATTTCCTTGTTACAGGGTAAGAATTGACGGCTTTGGAACATCCTTGATCCACAATGGTGAGGATGGTGTCATATCCTTTGGACTTTGGTAATTCTGTTATGAAGTCCATGGACACATATTGGAAAGGTCCTTCTTCTACTGGGGTGTCGAAGTGATGTAAGGGGGCTTTTGCGGTTCGGATGGTTTTATTTTCTTGACATTTGGCGCATCCTTGACGTATTTTTCGACAAATTCTCGAAGTTTGGGGCCATGGTAGCATCTTTTGACTAGGTCCCAGGTGTTTGAGATCCCTGGGTGGCCACCTGTGGGTGCATCATGTATTTCTTTGAGGGTTTGTTGTCGCTTTTGGTTGTCATTTGGGAGGTAAAGAGTTCGAATGAATAGGTTGTCGGGGAGGATGGTAGTTTGTTCATCATTTACCCCCTCTTCAAGGTCTTTTCTTCGTGATAGAAGGTCTGCAATGGTATTTTGTTTTCCTGGAAAGTGATGGATGATGAAGTCATAGTCTGCCAAGTAGTTCATCCATCTTGCTTGTCTGGGTGTTACTTTTCGCGCCGCTCGGAAATATTTCAGGTTGTCATGGTCTGAGCGTACTTTGATTTGATGCCTTGCTCCTAGAAGGAAGTGTTTGAAGAATTTAACTGCTGATACTATTGCCAGCAGTTCTCTATCATAGATGTCATAGTTGCGTTCCGCTTGATTGAGTGACTTTGAAAAGAACGCAACTGGGTGTTGTCCATCTTCAAATTCCTGTGTTAGGGTGGCTCCAATGGCATAGTCCGATGCATCTGTGTCTAGTGTAAATGGTTTGGTTTGATCCGCATTCCTGAGGATGGGATAGGATGTGAATTTATTCTTGAGGTATTTGAATGCTTCATCGGCTTTTGACTCCATTCCCATTTCTTGCTCTTCTTTGTTAGTTCATGAAGTGGTCGTGCAATGAGGGAATAATGATCAATGAAGTCTTTGTAGAAATTTCCAAAGCCTAGGAAGGCCCTAAGTTCTTTGACTGTCGTAGGGATGGGCCAATCTGTGATTCCTTTGACTTTGACTGGATCCATTTTGACGCGTCCGCTTCCTACTAGCATTCCTAGATATTCCACTTCTGTTTTGTGGAAGTCGCACTTCTCTGGTTTGAGATAGAGGTCATTTTCTTGTAAGACTTCTAGGACCTTGATTACTTCTTTGTAGTGGTCCTCCCAAGTTCCATCGGTGGCGATGAGGATGTCATCCATGTAGATGAACACATTCCCTTTGGCTAGTTGATCTCTGAAGATGAAGTCCATCATGCTTTGGAAGGTGGCAGGGGCGTTCCTCATTCCAAAGTACATTACTTTTGGTTGGAAGAAGCCTCGGTTTGTTTTAAAGGCTGCTTTATGTTGGTCTTCTGGTCGGATGAGGATGTTATTGTACCCCCAACGTACATCGAACTTGGTGAAGTGTTTCTTTCCTGCAAGTCGGGGTATTAGGTCTCTAATCAAGGTAGGGGTAGTTGTTTGGGATCGTCCATTCATTGAGCTTTCTATAGTCCTGGACTGGTCGCAGTTTTCCATCCTTCTTTTTGACAAAGAAGAAAGGGGAGGCGTATGGCATTTGGAAGGTTCAATGTATTTCTTTTCTTGGTGTTCCTTTAAGAACTCTTCCAATGCTTCTTGTTCTTTGGGTGAAAGGGGGTAGACTTTACAGTCAAATGATGCTGGAGGTCTGGTTTTAGATCTATAGCATGGTCCCAAGGTTTTGATTCTGGGATTCGCTTGGATGCTTCTTCACTGAAGACTTTCTTGAATGGGTGGTATTTTTCTGGTACTATTTGATCCCAGGTTTTCTTGTCTTCTTTTCGGCTTCCTGGATCACTAATTGGTAGAGGTGGTGGTTTTCCGGATTTGGGAAAGTACCTTCCATTTGTGGGCATCCATGGTAGACGCCACAATGTTTCCTTCAACGGTTCCTTTCTTCCAATCTATCTTTGGTTCATTAGTGGCTAGGAATGGGTATCCTAGGA
Organism: Russula compacta; assembly: GCA_022376555.1. Lineage (NCBI taxonomy): Eukaryota > Fungi > Basidiomycota > Agaricomycetes > Russulales > Russulaceae > Russula > Russula compacta. Next base: position 152,457 of record WTXH01000051.1, on the reverse strand, counting down.
CGATGTTGTCAAGTCCTAAGTTGGTGACAAAGAAGGGGAATTTTTTTGTGATTCCTTGATGTCGAATTTCAAGTTCTACTTTGTCTGTCATGGTGGACTATTGGGACGCTTACAGCTTACTAATATACTTACCTTATACGTACATATTTCCCACAGCTCGGCTGGAGTCGTCACCACTTCCCCCTCCTTACTTACCCTCCGCTATTACACTCCTGCCGATCCCTTCTGCTGTTGTGTTGCCTCGGCTCATTACTAGATACTTACACTAATATGCCGACGAGTTTCGTGGCCTTACTGCCGCTGAAACGCGTCATAGACTGCCGATGACTCCGCCTAAATACTTGTATATAAATACGCTCATAGAAGGGGACCAAAGCCTTAAGCTTGGTCTCTTGTGAATCCTAGACATTCTCAGAGCAACCCTCCGAGTGATCCGAAGCTTCCCAGCCCCTTTTCCCTCCCACTTGCGCCCTAGAACGTACCCTAGGGTCTGCTAAGCGACTTAGTGACGCGTTTCACTTAATCTACCATATATAGTAAACCGAGTCCCGATTGGGAACTCTTCGAACTCCGACACATACGTTAAGCGCTCAGAAAGGCGTTGCCTTTCTTCGCTTCAGACAGACGAAGGTCACTGAGTAACGGACCTCTCAGTGCTCTATAGAACTACCCTATCTGCACCAGAATCCCCAGCAGGAAGGAGCAGCTCCTTCCATTCACGACCTTAGTGGCATACCAACGAACTAAGTGCAATACAAGGCGTATCAGCACTCCAGACATCCCTTCCTTTGGACACTCATCTTGAGTATCCAAATCGACTCCTTCGCATCTAGATCCCCTTCCTCCTTCAGGAGATAGGGAACGACAGCAGCCAGCACCGCCACTACCCACAGCCGTTCTAACAAGGCGTTAGAACTCCACAGAAGACGACCAAGACGACGGTCACCGACGCAGATATCATCCTACACTTACAACAGAAGGACAGAGACAGGCCAGACGCCCTACCCCTCATAGCAATAGAACGAACAGCCAAGGAGGCTGCCAGACAGAAACATCGACAGAACCGCCACGCTCCGTCCCGCGTGACATTAGACCAAGCTTATCAGTCAACACGGAAGAATTCCGAAGAGAACCACTTGTCTACCCAAAAGCTTGGGAAGGAAGCACAAGGGTTCGCATCGAAAGAAGAACAGAACCAAACCTCCCAGAGTACATCACCGGACCAAATATCTATTGGACAGTCCAAGGAACATATCGAGGATACACCCTTGACGTCCCCAGCGAAAATACTAGTGCAATCAGAAGATACCCAGTTGAATTCATCAGTGGATACTGGTACACCCTTACCAGAGACGAAAACGGTGTTCTTTGGGCATACGACCAAGACCGAATCGAACACGGAGGAGCAGGAACAGGATACCCACCAGTAGACGATCCCTACCACCCCAATTACCAGGCCCAGAGAGTCACATTAACCCCGGCAGTAGCTCCAGCAGAACTAGAAGCCACAGCGCCAGAAACACACACCCCTCGCACACATTCCACCGACCTCCACTCCCCTAGAGAACCACGAAGGGAAGCACAAGATTCCTCCGAAGAAGGAAGCGGAACCGAACATACAACCAGTGAAGGATCTGAAGACAGACCTCACACACCAGAAGAAGCCGACCCCCCTACATACCACGAAGTAACCCCAGCACACCACGAGCAAATCGAAGCTCCACAACCCCCAGAACAAGAACCACCCCTCCCAGAAGACGTTGAACACCTAGAAGAACAAGTTAACCTTCTAGCCATCTATCACATCGGGCCACAAATCCAAATAACCCCAGCAGACCAACAACCAGACCCACCACCGCCACAACCGCCCATACAAGTCTTTATGGCCAACGTACCACCTCAACAACCTCAACAACCTCAACCACCCGCAGGAGGACCACCCCCAGGTCCACAACAAGCAGGAGCACAAGCTGCCCATCCACCTGGCAATGGCAAGTGGAATGGCACACCACCAGACATATACACAGGAGACAGAAGTCGAAGCGACAAGTTCCTGAAAGAGTTCAAACTCTACAGGCTGCTCAATGAAGACAATGAAACAATGAACATCCCATACAAGCGAGCAGCCTTAGCTTTGTCCTACATCAGAGGACCCCTAGTCGATGATTGGGTCTACCAACGAGTCGATCACCTCAGTAATCAGCTCCACACCAACAATGTACCTATGCAAGACGAAGTCCACTGGGCCGAATTTGAAACAGCTTTTACCGCTGCTTTCACCGATATCCACAAGGTTACCAAAGCCACCACCATGCTTCAACAACTCAGAATGAAACAAGGAGACCTAGATGGATATATAGCTCAGTTCAGAAACCTAGCCACTAAAGCTGGATATGCCCTTGACGCTCCAGGAACACTACAGATGTTCTTACAAGGACTACCCTCCGGCTTAGGGCGACGAACGCTCAGAATGCACCCTGGACTAACCACCTTTGATGAATATGTCCAGGCGGTCCAGAAAGAATCCAAAGTACAGGAGCAAGAAAACCTGATCTTTGGAGAAGGGAAATGGCCTATGCCAAACTGGGGACCTAAAAGACCACCACCCCGCCATGCTGCCACACCCCCTAAACCCCAGTTCACCCAAAGACGCCCTTACACCAATGGTACTCCTATGCAAGTAGATACCATCAGGAAAGCAGACACAGACGAAGCCAAGAAGAAACACAGAGAAGAAGGACGATGCTTCGAATGTAGCAAACAAGGACACATGGCCAAGAACTGTCCTACCAAGAAAAGGCCACCCCAGAAACCATCTTACATCAAGATGGTCCAAAGCAACGAAGAATACTATGAAGAAGAAGAAGACGACGAAATGGAAGAAGCCGAAGAAGAATCTCAGGAAGTGGACGAGATCGAAGATATGGTTAATAGAATGGTCACCTTCTCCGACGACAAGAAGGTGCAATGGATGAATGCGATGCAAGCCAAAGGAGTGGATTTTTCGACCGCCTGAATGACACGGCCATCATTCGGGCACTGTTCACAAATAACGTATTTGTACCCAAGATTCGATCAGTACAAACTCAAATAATACTACGTTTACGGAACAGAAGGGCCGACGCAACAGCACTGGTGGACAGCGGAGCCACCGAAAATTTCATCCACCACAAACTCATAAAGAAATTCCAAATCCCCACAATACCTCTCCAGAAACCAAGAATCGCCAGGAACGTTGATGGAACCATCAATCAAGCTGGAAAGATTACTGACAAAGTAGAACTTGAAATTCGACATCAAGGAATCACAAAAAGATTCCCCTTCTTTGTCACCAACTTAGGACTTGACAACATCGTCTTAGGATATCCGTTCCTAGCCACTAATGAACCAAAGATAGATTGGAAGAAAGGAACCGTTGAAGGAAGCATTGTGGCGTCTACCATGGATGCCCACAAATGGAAGGTGCTTTCCCAAATCCGGAAAACCACCACCTCCACACAATTAGCGATACAGGAAGCTGAAAAGAAAGACAAGAAAACCTGGGATCAAATAGTACCAGAAAAATACCACCCATTCAGAAAGTCTTCAGTGAAGAAGCATCCAAACGCATCCCAGAATCAAAACCTTGGGACCATGCTATAGATCTAAAACCAGACGCTCCATCATCATTTGACTGTAAAGTCTACCCCCTTTCACCCAAAGAACAAGAAGCATTGGAAGAATTCTTAAAAGAACACCAAGAAAAGAAATACATTGAACCTTCCAAATCACCATACGCCTCCCCTTTCTTCTTTGTCAAAAAGAAGGATGGAAAACTGCGACCAGTCCAGGACTACAGAAAGCTCAATGAATGGACGATCCCAAACAACTACCCCCTACCTTTGATTAGAGACCTAATACCCCGACTTGCAGGGAAGAAACACTTCACCAAGTTCGATGTACGTTGGGGGTACAATAACATCCTCATCCGACCAGAAGATCAACATAAAGCAGCCTTTAAAACAAACCGAGGCTTCTTCCAACCAAAAGTAATGTACTTTGGAATGAGGAACGCCCCTGCCACCTTCCAAAGCATGATGGACTTCATCTTCAGAGATCAACTAGCCAAAGGGAATGTGTTCATCTACATGGATGACATCCTCATCGCCACCGATGGAACTTGGGAGACCACTACAAAGAAGTAATCAAGGTCCTAGAAGTCTTACAAGAAAATGACCTCTATCTCAAACCAGAAAAGTGCGACTTCCACAAAACAGAAGTGGAATATCTAGGAATGCTAGTAGGAAGCGGACGCGTCAAAATGGATCCAGTCAAAGTCAAAGGAATCACAGATTGGCCCATCCCTACGACAGTCAAAGAACTTAGGGCCTTCCTAGGCTTTGGAAATTTCTACAAAGACTTCATTGATCATTATTCCCTCATTGCGCGACCACTTCATGAACTAACAAAGAAGAGCAAGAAATGGGAATGGAGTCAAAAAGCCGATGAAGCATTCAAATACCTCAAGAATAAATTCACATCCTATCCCATCCTCAGGAATGCTGATCAAACCAAACCATTTACACTAGACACAGATGCATCGGACTATGCCATTGGAGCCACCCTAACACAGGAATTTGAAGATGGACAACACCCAGTTGCGTTCTTTTCAAAGTCACTCAATCAAGCGGAACGCAACTATGACATCTATGATAGAGAACTGCTGGCAATAGTATCAGCAGTTAAATTCTTCAAACACTTCCTTCTAGGAGCAAGGCATCAAATCAAAGTACGCTCAGACCATGACAACCTGAAATATTTCCGAGCGGCGCGAAAAGTAACACCCAGACAAGCAAGATGGATGAACTACTTGGCAGACTACGACTTCATCATCCATCACTTTCCAGGAAAACAAAATACCATTGCAGACCTTCTATCACGAAGAAAAGACCTTGAAGAGGGGGTAAATGATGAACAAACTACCATCCTCCCCGACAACCTATTCATTCGAACTCTTTACCTCCCAAATGACAACCAAAAGCGACAACAAACCCTCAAAGAAATACACGATGCACCCACAGGTGGCCACCCAGGGATCTCAAACACCTGGGACCTAGTCAAAAGACGTTACCATGGCCCCAAACTTCGAGAATTTGTCGAAAAATACGTCAAAGGATGCGCCAAATGCCAAGAAAATAAAACATCCGAACCGCAAAAGCCCCCTTACATCACTTCGACACCCCAGTAGAAGAAGGACCTTTCCAATATGTGTCCATGGACTTCATAACAGAATTACCAAAGTCCAAAGGATATGACACCATCCTCACCATCGTGGATCAAGGATGTTCCAAAGCCGTCAAATTCTTACCCTGTAACAAGGAAATCACCGGAGAAGGAGTGGCACAGCTGTACCTTCAGCACCTCTTCCCCTGGTTTGGAACTCCCAAACGATCATATCTGACAGAGACCCTCGTTTCACCGGAAAATTCACAAGAACCTTATGCAAAGCGATAGGCACCAAACAAAACCTTAGTACTGCGTTTCACCCTAGAACTGATGGACAAAGCGAACGCATGAATCAATGGGTCGAAACATTCCTGAGACACTTTGTCAATGGAAGACAAGACAACTGGGCTACATATCTTCCGGTGGCGGAATTTGCTCACAATTCATGGAAACATGAAGGAACGCGCCACACACCCCATCAATTAATCATGGGATGTAATCCTCAGGCAATTTGGACAAAAGGAGACGAAGAAGTACCAGCGGTAGATATCAGACTCAAGGAACTAACCAAAGCAAGAGAAATTGCGCATCAAGCCTTACAGAAAAAGACAGCCATAACGAAACCAGTCAGAACATTCAAGGCTGGAGACGAAGTCTGGCTAGATGCACGAAACATACAGACAAAGGCACCATCAAAGAAGATGGAACCGAAACGCTTAGGACCCTTCATTATCAAGAAAAAGATATCTCCGGTCGCTTACCAACTCGACTTGCCAGCACATATGCATATACATCCAGTGTTTCATGTGGATCTATTATCGCCCTATATGGAAACCATGGAGTACGGCATCCCATTCAAGCGCCCAGCACCTGAAACCATGAAGGAGAAGAAGAATACGAAGTAGAGGAAATCATTGCAGAAAGGAAACATGGCCGAAAAAGACAACGGCAATACCTAGTCAAATGGAAGGGCTACCCCACATCGGACAATTCATGGGTCAGCAGCAATGACCTGCATGCGCCGGAACTACTTAGTGAATTCCACCGATCGCAATCACCTACCCAGCTATAAAAACCCCCTCTGAACTACCTTCAAACGACAGCAGTGAACCATCACTACTACATTCCACTCCCACAAAAACAAACCACCCAACAACACCCTCTCACCTAACAAAACCTCACCACCACTCGCAACCATTCAGTCCTCAAACCCAACACAATGTCCATCTTCCCCACCTCCTGTGAACGCACCACCCCCCTATGCACCACCACCAACCGCTTCGCTCTCCTTGACCTTGAAAATTACACCAATAGTGATGCCTATGAGGTTCGCTCCCCAAGCGCCTCTCCTCCTCCCCTCGAACCTGCCACCACAACCCCCACTTCCTCCACCGTCGAATCACCCCCAGTTCGAGCCAACCTCGACGACCTCCTCGCTGCCATCGACTGGACCACTCACCGAGAGCTCCACTCCCCCAGTACCTCTCCCTCGACGACAAAGAACCAAGAAGTACAAACCAACATATCACCGTACACTTGGACAACACTCCAACAGATCACATCCGCGCAGCCCTTCGAGCCCTTCACTACAAACGCACCTGCGCCTATGACGAGGGGGAGGAGGAGGACGAGAGGGTCTGGACTACCAACGAGAACAAGAGGGAGAACAGAGAGCAGAGAGAGAACCAAGCAGAGGAAGACGACCCCCATCCCGGACCAGGATGGATCGAGACCACTAACGAACCCTTCGCACTCCCTACCATTACAGGAGGGGCCCTCTTCGCCCCCTACCACAAGTACCACCTCGACAACCCAAATATCCCCTCGTTAGCACCACTCTTCGCAAAGGGGAAGAGGTATTCACCACCCTACTTCGTCCCACCCGGTACCACACAAGAGCCCATACCTCACACCAGCGCAGAAGCGCATCTTTTCGGGAAGAGAGCCCTTCGCCCGAAAAGTAACCGAAGTCGCCACTGAAGAAGAGGACGAGTCGTTCCTCTCGGGTCTAGTGGCTTACAGGATGTGGGAAAGGGAGGTAATGTACACCCAGCAAGAGCTTGCCCGGGTGAACAACAAGCTGGCCTTCCAGAAATCAGGATGATGGAGTGGTATGGAGCGCTCCAGGATGCTGATGGGTATAGGAGATTGGCCACAGGTCTCCAGGATTACAACCCCTGGGGAAATGGAGAACAAGAGGCCCTCAGGCAAGTCCTGAAAGGGTTTCGAGTCCCTCTCCATCTGCGCACCAGGAAGGTGGAAGGGGACTGGGGATTCGAAGATAAGGAAGTCCCCGTTCGCAAAAACAAGGTCAAGAAGTGCTCAAATGTCGCAGCACCACCCACTACCGCCGCCACTGCCCCCAAAGAGTCAACCACAACCAGCAAAGACTCTGAACAGGGGATCATGTCATGGTGGACTATTGGGACGCTTACGCTTACTAATATACTTACCTTATATGTACATATTTCCCACAGCTCGGCTGGAGTCGTCACCACTTCCCCCTCCTTACTTACCCTCCGCTATTACACTCCTGCCGATCCCTTCTGCTGTTGTGTTGCCTCGGCTCATTACTAGATTACTTACACTAATATGCCGACGAGTTTCGTGGCCTTACTGCCGCTGAAACGCGTCATAGACTGCCGATGACTCCGCCTAAATACTTGTGTATAAATACGCTCATAGAAGGGGACCAAAGCCTTAAGCTTGGTCTCTTGTGAATCCTAGACATTCTCAGAGCAACCCTCCGAGTGATCCGAAGCTTCCCAGCCCCTTTTCCCTCCCACTTGCGCCCTAGAACGTACCCTAGGGTCTGCTAAGCGACTTAGTGACGCGTTTCACTTAATCTACCATATATAGTAAACCGAGTCCCGATTGGGAACTCTTCGAACTCCGACACATACGTTAAGCGCTCAGAAAGGCGTTGCCTTTCTTCGCTTCAGACAGACGAAGGTCACTGAGTAACGGACCTCTCAGTGCTCTATAGAACTACCCTATCTGCACCAGAATCCCCAGCAGGAAGGAGCAGCTCCTTCCATTCACGACCTTAGTGGCATACCAACGAACTAAGTGCAATACAAGGCGTATCAGCACTCCAGACATCCCTTCCTTTGGACACTCATCTTGAGTATCCAAATCGACTCCTTCGCATCTAGATCCCCTTCCTCCTTCAGGAGATAGGGAACGACAGCAGCCAGCACCGCCACTACCCACAGCCGTTCTAACAAGGCGTTAGAACTCCACAGAAGACGACCAAGACGACGGTCACCGACGCAGATATCATCCTACGCTTACAACAGAAGGACAGAGACAGGCCAGACGCCCTACCCCTCATAGCAATAGAACGAACAGCCAAGGAGGCTGCCAGACAGAACATCGACAGAACCGCCACGCTCCGTCCCGCGTGACAATGTATTTCTTATGAGTTTGTGGTGGATGAAATTTTCTGTGGCTCCACTGTCCACAAGTGCTGTTGCTTGGCCCTTCTGTTCCGTAAACGTAGTATTATTTGAGTTTGTACTGATCGAATCTTGGGTACAAATACGTTATTTGTGAACAGTGCCCGAATGATGGCCGTGTCATTCAGGTGGTCGAAAAATCCACTCCTTGGCTTGCATCGCATTCATCCATTGCACCTTCTTGTCGTCGGAGAAGGTGACCATTCTATTAACCATATCTTCGATTGTCCACTTCTGAGATTCTTCTTCGCTTCTTCCATTTCTTCGTCTTCTTCTTCTTCATAGTATTCTTCGTTGCTTTGGACCATCTTAATTAAGATGGTTTCTGGGGTGGCCTTTTCTTGGTAGGACAGTTCTTGGCCATGTGTCCTTGTTTGCTACATTCGAAGCATCGTCCTTCTTCTCTGTGTTTCTTCTTGCTTCGTCTGTGTCTGCTTTCTGATGGTATCTACTTGCATAGGAGTACCATTGGTGTAAGGGCGTCTCTGGGTGAACTGGGGTTTAGGGGGTGTGGCAGCATGGCGGGGTGGTGGTCTTTTAGGTCCCCAGTTTGGCATAGGCCATTTCCCTTCTCCAAAGATCAGGTTTTCTTGCTCCTGTACTTTGGATTCCTTCTGGACAGCCTGGACATATTCATCAAAGGTGGTTAGTCCAGGGTGCATTCTGAGCGTTCATCGTCCCAAGCCGGATGGTAGCCCTTGTAGGAACATCTGTAGTGTACCTGGAGCGTCCAGGGCATATCCAGCTTTAGTGGCTAGGTTTCTGAACTGAGCTATATATCCATCTAGGTCTCCTTGTTTCATCTGGAGTTGTTGAAGCATAGTGGTGGCTTTGGTGACCTTGTGGATATCGGTGAAAGCAGCTGTAAAAGCTGTTTCAAATTCGGCCCAGTGGACTTCGTCTTGCATAGGTATATTGTTGGTGTGGAGCTGATTACTGAGGTGATCAACTCGTTGGTAGACCCAATCATCGACTAGGGGTCCTCTGATGTAGGATAAGGCTAAGGCTGCTCGTTTATATGGGATGTTCATTGTTTCATTGTCCTCATTGAGCAGCCTGTAGAGTTTGAACTCTTTCAGGAACTTGTCGCTTCGACTTCTGTCTCCTGTGTATATGTCTGGCGGTGTGCCATTCCACTTGCCATTGCCTGGTGGATGGGCAGCTTGTGCTCCCGCTTGTTGTGGACCTGGGGGTGGTCCTCCTGCAGGTGGCTGAGGTTGTTGAGGTTGTTGAGGTGGTACGTTGGCCATAAAGACTTGTATGGGCGGTTGCGGTGGTGGTGGGTCTGGTTGTTGGTCTGCTGGGGTGATCTGGATTTGTGGCCCGATGTGATAGATGGCTAGAAGGTTAACTTGTTCTTCTAGGTGTTCAACGTCTTCTGGGAGGGGTGGTTCTCGTTCTGGGGGTTGTGGAGCTTCGATTTGCTCGTGGTGTGCTGGAGTTACTTCATGGTATGTAGGGGGTCGGCTTCTTCTGGTGTGTGAGGTCTGTCTTCGGATCCTTCGCTAGCTGTATGTTCGGTTCCGTTTCCTTCTTCCGAGGAATCGTGTGCTTCACTTCTTGGTTCTCTAGGGGAGTGGAGGTCAGTGGAATGTGTGCGAGGGGTGTGTGTTTCTGGCGCTGTGGCTCCTAGTTCTGTTGGAGCTACTACAGGGGTTAGTGTGACTCGCTGGGCTTGGTAATTGGGGTGGTAGGGATCGTCTAGTGGTGGGTATCCGGTTCCTGCTCCTCGTGTTCAATTCGGTCTTGGTCATATGCCCAAAGAACACCGTTTTCGTCTCTGGTAAGGGTGTACCAGTATCCGCTGATGAATTCAACTGGGTATCTTCTGATTGCACTAGTATTTTCGCTGGGGATGTCAAGGGTGTATCCTCGATATGTTCCTTGGACTGTCCAGTAGATATTTGGTCCTGTGATGTACTCTGGGAGATTTGGTTCTGTTCTTCGTTCGATGTGAACCCTTGTGCTTCCTTCCCAAGCCTTTGGGTAGACAAGTGGTTCTCTTCGGAATTCTTCCGTGTTGACTGATAAGCTTGGTCTAATGTCACGCTGGACGGAGCGTGGCGTTCTGTCGATGTTTCTGTCTGGCAGCCTCCTTGGCTGTTGTTCTATTGCTATAAGGGGTAGGGCGTCTGGCCTGTCTCTGTCTTTCTGTTGTAAGTGTAGGATGATATCTGCGTCGGTGACCATCGTCTTGGTCGTCTTCTGTGGAGTTCTAACGCCTTGTTAGAACAGCTGTGGGTAGTGGCGGTGTTGGCTGCTGTCGTTCCCTATCTCCTGAAGGAGGAAGGGGATCTAGATGTGAAGGAGTCGATTTGGATACTCAAGACGAGTTTCCAAAGGAAGGGATGTCTGGAGTGCTGATACGCCTTGTATTGCACTTAGTTCGTTGGTATGCCACTAAGGTTGTGAATGGAAGGAGCTGCTCCTTCCTGCTGGGGGTCTGGTGCAGATAGGGTGATTGTCACCGCCAAGGGTTTGACAGCAACAATAGACACACTAAGTCGACGAGCTAGACCTCGCAGTGGCCTAGAAGATTGATAGAGAGGAAGTCGACCTGCAAGTCGATATCGATATCGGGTTCCCGCTTGCTGAGCTGCAACTCAGTAGCCACCCACAAGGAAGTAGAACACTGCTGATATTGAGACAAGAGACTCAACTTGCCTCTACCAGGCATAATGAGTCCCCTATTTATAGTACATAGTACTTGAGGGCAGGCCTAAGGCCTGAAGGGGCGGTGCTACTTATTTTAAAACACAGAACAATAACAGCCAGTGGCATAAGCCACGCAAGAAATCACATGCTGATCGATATGAAACGGGGCACGAACACTGAAACAGGGCACGAACTCTATACTTTGGCCGGTTCGCAACTTACAGGGGCGTGATGGTGTTGAACCATCACCCCAGGCCGGTTACACCACTCCTCCACTAGACAGGATGTCCTCATCCTGTCTTCCTCCATGCTGATCGTCGAGCCAGCTGTGGTCGTTCGACCCCGACCATGGGAATCTTCTTTGCAGCTCTTGCCGCCACGAGCCGGTCTTCGCACGCTTGTTTGGCAGCTTCAGATGCTGCCAGATTCGCCTGAGCCAGGCGTAGCTCGGCGCGCAAGATGTCGGTCTCGCGGTCCAGCACGCGATACCGCGAGACCTCGGCGAGGAGGTTCCAGTCGTCCAGTGCGATGACGGCCTCCCGAGTGGGTGGTAATCGATCTCGGTTCCCCACAGGCGGGCGCGGAACCAAGGTGGGAGTGGGGAGAGGGGGAAGTCGTCGAAGTCAGGACGTGCGTATAGGTCAATGATTTGGGCGTCGTGGTCGCCCGTTGCATTGGCCGCCAGTCCGGCCACTCGTCCATCGTCGAGCTGCTTGATGAAGATGGCGGGTTTCTCGCCGTCTGGGGTTGTGATGGTGAAATCGGGGAGTCTCCCCTCATTCTCGAAGTACCCATCAGGGCACAACAGGGGCTCCCCGTCGATCTGTTGGATTCGCGCCTTGAGCCGCGGTTGTCACGGTTGACCTCCTCGAACTGCCTCTTGAGGCATCGCGCCTCATCCTGGTAGAGTGTCTCCTGCTGCTGGAGGGTGGAGGCGAGCCCCGAGGCCAGCTGGCGGAGTTGCGCTGGGTTGAGATTGTCGTATCCGTCCAAGACGGACCGCACGGTGCCGGGAGAGAGGGGCCCATCCCAGAACGCGTTTGTTTCCAGGTCGGGGAACGCGCCGGGTAGGCGAATGGTGTTGGAGGCGGGGGCGGCAGCGGCTGGACTGGGGGCGGCTTCTGTGGCGGGAGACTGGATGGTCTCCGGGGCCGTGGTAGCTAGCCGGGGCTGGGACTGGGATTGGAACGGGGGAGGACATGAGGATGCAATGGTTTCGAGTCGAGAGGAGAGGAACTGGGTTGATGCTTTTGCCGGGGGCTTCTGCTTCCCTTTTATGCTGTCCAAGGGCCGGCGTTTGTGATACTCCCGAAGGAGATCCGGGGCGTGCACCTGGTCAGCTGGTTCCCAGGTGTTGTCACTTTCGGGGTAACCCCGCCACTTTATGAGATACTGGAGCTTCTTTGACCGCCCTTGATAGCGGTGACTCCGGATTTGTTCCACCTCGTAATGTTCTTCATCATTGATCAGGTCAGGAGGGGGTCGGGCGTAATTGGGCCCGTGCGAGTCCGTCTCCCTATACGGGGTAAGGAGGGAGGCATGAAACACTGGATGGATTAACCATGCGGCGGGAAGTTGCAGGAGGAAGGGACCGGGGATACCTCTTTGAGTACTTTGAAAGGGCCGTACCGTTTCGGGTTTAGCTTAGACCCTTGATGTGGGAGTTTCAAGTGGGTCCCTTCTAACCACACTTGATCTCCGACCTTGTATCGGCTTGATGGCGTTCCAGCCGCTTTCCTGTTGATGGCTTCGATGGCTTGGTTTCGTGCCTTCTCCATTGTTCGCATCCTTTGTTCTACCGTCTCGTTATTGGTCCGGACTCCCAAATCTCCGGGTCCTAGCGTCGGCTCGTATCCAATCAGGATTTGATTGGGCGATAGTCCCGTAGTGCTGTTCCTCTGGTTGTTGTGTACCGCGGTTGCGACTGCCACCCACTCTGTCCAATCGTCCGGTTGGCCACCTGTTACCAGTCGTAGGTATTGCTCCACCCATTGGTTCTTTCGTTCGGAGAGGCCGTCTGTCTGGGGGTGTGCTGCTGTGGATAGGTTTGTTGTATCCCTAGTCTTTTGGTAAGGGCCTTCCCAAAGCTCGATGTGAATCGTGGATCTCGTCGCTGATGATTTTTCTTGGCAGGCCATACCAGGGGTAGATGTGGTCGAGGTATAGTTGGGCGATTCCTGGGCCCGTGATGTTAGTGGAGCAGGGGAGGAATAGGGCTGCCCTGAGCATCCGTGGTCAACAATAGTGAGGATTGCATCCAGTCCTCGCTTCAGTGGTAGTCCAGTGATCAGTCCATGGATATGGTCTGGAACAGCAGGGTGCCCGGTTCTGAGGGGATTCGATAAAGTGGGGTGCGCGGGCGATGTGTCAGTATTTTCGCCTGTTGGCATGTTGCACATCCCCTAACGTAGTCTGCGATCCATCCTTCATCTTTGGCCACCAGTACCGCTCTTGGACCTTTCTCAGGGTTTCGTCTCTTCCTGGGTGGCCAGCTGTGGGTGTGTCGTGGGCGTCCCTTACAATGGCTCTTCTGAGTTCCTTAAGGTTTGGCACAATGGTCTTCCCCTCGAATGTCTGTGCCGCTCGGATTCGATGTGATGGGATGATCGTGACGTCTTTGTTATCGCTTTCCCCGTGGTCCGCGTCCGGTGGCCTGGACAATGCGTCTGCTGCGGTGTTCGTTTTGCCTGGGATATATTCTAATATGTAGTCGTATTCCTGGAGATCAGCATGCCATCGGGCGGTTCGTCGGTTTAGATTTCTGGGTGACTTCCAGTACTGGAGGTTGGCGTGGTCTGTTCGGATTACGAAGGGCATTTTTGTCCATCCAGGTAGTGTCTCCAATGGGCTAGCGCCTTCATGACGGCTAACAGTTCTCGTTCGTAGATGTCGTAGTTTCGTTCGGTGGGCGTGAAGTTGCCAAGTAGTATGCTACTGGATGTAGAATCGGCTTGTGTCGTTGGGCCAATGCCGGTGTGAGATCGGTGTGCCGTCCCTCCTGTGAGAGTACGGCGCCCACGCCATATGCCGAGCATCGACGTGGAGTGTGAATTGCTTTTCGACATCTGGTTGGATTAGCACTGGGCTGCTGCACATCCTTGTTTTCAGCTCTTCGAATGCTCTCATTTGTGTCTCTCCCCAGTGCCAGGGTGTGGTTTTCTTTGTCAATTCCAACAGGGGGCGTGCTATTTTTGAGTAGTTTGGGACGAAGTAGCGGTAGTATCCGGTGAATCCCAAAAAGCTTCTGACGCCTGTTGGGTTCTTCGGCGGGGACCAGTCCGCGATTCCTTGCAGCTTTTTGGGACTCATCCTGAGGTGGCCCTTTCCTACGATGACTCCTAGGTATTCGATTTCGTCCTTTTCGAATTGGCATTTCTCGGGTTTTAGGTAGAGATCGTTCTTCTCTAGTTTATCCAACATTCGATGGACGTATTCACGATGCCTAGCTGTATGCTGTTCTTCAGTTTCGTATGGTCGTTTAGCAGTGTGGACAGCGATGTCATCCATGTATACGGAAAGCCATCCTTCTCCTACTTCCTGTCGGAAGATGGCATTCATCATCATTTGGAAGGTGGCTGGGGAATTGGTGAGACCAAAGAACATGACCGTTGGTTCAAATAGTCCCTCGTGGGTGAGAAAGGCGGCTTTCCACTCGTCTCCTTCTTTTATCCGGATGTTGTTGTAGCCCCATCGCACATCAACTACTGTGAACTTCGTGCATCCGCTGAGTCGGTCTACGACTTGTGGGATGAGGGGCGAGACGTTCCTGTTTCTCTTTGTCCATTTATTGACAGGCCGGTAATCCTGTACCGGCCTCAATTTCCCGTCTTTCTTCTTCACAAAGAAGAAGTTCGCTGCGTAGGGCGATTTTGAGATATGGATGGTTCCCCTTTTCAGATGCTCTTGCACGAACTTGTGCATTTCGGCTTTTCTTCTTGTGTAAGGGGTAATAGTCGTCCTGGCATCGTGTCGGGTGCTCCGGGCAGCAGTTCGATGGCGTGATCCCATATGGTGGAGCTGGGCATCTGCTGCGAGTCTTCTTCACTGAAGACCTTCTTGTGTCGTCTGTACTCGGCCGGTATAGTGTCGTTCTGCGCTGGGTTGCTCGCGCGCCTCCTATGGTTACTCTTCCTAGGAGGTATGTATCGGTTTGTTTCCGGATTGGTCGTGGTACGTTCTTGGTTCGTGGCACATACACTGCTTTCGCGGCATTCGGTGCTGAGAGGACAATAGGGAGGTGGGTGAAGTCAATCCATCCTCTTTTCCAGTCGATCTTTGGCTGGACGGAGGCGAACCATGGGTACCCGAAGATGGCTTTATGGTCTCCCAGGTCTGAGAGGAAGAATCTCTGATTTGTAGTTTGTGTGCCAGTTTTGAATTGGAGGTTGGTGTAGTATTTGAGGGATCCACTCTTGTTCTCGGTCCCGTCGACGTTAAACAATGGCCTCGGTGTTGCCAACCGTTTGATGGGGAGTCGCAGCCATTTGGCATAGCCCAGACTCATGAAGTTTTCTGTGGCTCCTGAGTCCACCAGGGCCACTCCTTCGGCTCTTTTCGCGATTGATCGTGCATAGAAACGAACTGTCATGGATTTTCTTGCTGATATATACACGTTATGCTATGAATCCGCCTAAGCAGGGCCGATCTGATTAGGCAGAGGGAAAATCCTGTGCGACTCCCATCTCTTTGGCTAGTTTGATCTGATCATCGAGGGACATTCCCTCGAGTTGTGCCCGCATAGTGGCCACGGAGGTTCCTTCTGATGGTTCTGCCATCTGGTAGTCCTGATCCTCTTCTTCTTGGAGGTCGATGAGGTTGGCCTGTCTGGGGCCTTGTCTGTATGGATTCCTTGGTCGCTCCCTCCTTTCTGGGCAGTTGCGGGCGAAGTGCCCTTCTCTCCCGCAGTTGAAGCATCGCGCTGCTTCGTATCTGGGGGCCGACACGTTCCCCCTTGCGGGAGGTCCTGTCCTTTGCCTCCAGTTCCCTCGTCCTCTCCAGTTGTTGGGGGTGCGCCCTCTCGATAGGTCCATTGGTACCGGAGTGTTATTCATGGATGGTGGGGCATTCGTCGAGTTATATTGGGGGCGATTCCCCTGGTTGTACCTTGGTTGCCAGTTTCTTTGCTGGAATGGCAGTGGCCTAGGTGGATTGTTGAATCGCTGAAATGGCGATTGCGCTCCTAAGGTTTTCTTTAAGATACCATCTATAATGGTCTTCCCTTGTGCGATGGTTTTGACCTTTTCTTTGAGGTCATGGTAATTGAGAGGGATTGGTGGCTTCAGCGTATCGTGTAGAAGCGAAGCCGGGATTCCCTGGAGGAAGATGTTGTATGTTTCCTCATTTCCCAGCGTATATCCGGCTTTCCTTGCCAGGCTTTCGAACCTGGTGATGTACTCGTCGTAGTCAGATCCCTTCATCCGACAATCTCTGATCTCGTTCCTAGCCCGTTGGGCTGCTTGGGTGTCTTGGAATTGTTGACTAAATTCCAAGAGGAATTGATCCCATAGGGCCGGGATGTTGTCTTGGGGCATGTTTAATCTGTCGATCCATTCGCCCATGTCCCTGACCCACTGGGCTGTATTCTCGCCTTTTATGAGGGTGAGGGTGAAGGCGATCTTTTTGAACGGAGAGTTGTATCCCGCTACGTCTGCATTTAAGCGTAGATACCCTTTGACTTCTTCGATGAAGTCGTCTGCTTTGGATCTTTCTCCCGTGAAGACTTGTGGGAGTGCTCCCATGGTTTTTACATCGGCGGCCGCTGCCACCGGTACTTGTGGTGCATTCGGGTCTGGTCCTGGTGGTCCTCCAGGTCCTCCAGGTCCCCAGGTCCTCCAGGTCCTCCAGGTCCTCCTGGTCCACCTGGTCCTCCAGGAGGCCCTGCTCATTTAAGGACCTGTCTGAGGACGTTCTGGATGTGTTGTGGCGCGCTTTGGGTGGTCGTGGATGGCTGGGCAGCTACGGCTGTGGCTGTGGTAGTTTGGGTGGACATGGTCTGTGAGATGCTGGGGATTCTAGCTCCTGCTGGGATAGTGTCGGTGGGTAGTCCTTGTAATGGAGTGAGGGTTCTGATGGGAAACGCTGGTGCTTTTTCCTCCACTGGTGTGATCTTGATCTTGTTGAAGGCGTCGTCGATTTCTTTGACTGCTTCGTCTGATTCTGTATCAGAGACGACCTCGGGTTCTTCTAATTCTTCGTCGAGGAGGTCGTCAGCTTCTGATCCCTCGGTGTCGTACTCGTGTAGCTGTGGGACTGTTGCTCCTAGAGTGTACCATCCTCTGTCCCAGTGGACTTCCTTCCACTTATCGTTGTGAATGCACACCAGCTTTGGGTTGGTCGGTGCTTTGCCTCTTGCTGTGACGATAATCTGTATATCCCGATCTGTGGGATTGGCTGGGTGTTCTTTGGAGATGTACCGAACTCTGTGGTTCCTTCTGCGTTGACGGCGTCTACCCAATCGAGGGTCGTGGTCTGCAGTGTCCCTTCTGAACTGCTAGCCGTATTGAAAGAAAGTTGAGTCTAATGTCACCGCCAAGGGTTTGACAGCAACAATAGACACACTAAGTCGACGAGCTAGACCTCGCAGTGGCCTAGAAGACTGATAGAGAGGAAGTCGACCTGCAAGTCGATATGATATCGGGTTCCCGCTTGCTGAGCTGCAACTCAGTAGCCACCCACAAGGAAGTAGAACACTGCTGATATTGAGACAAGAGACTCAACTTGCCTCTACCAGGCGTAATGAGTCCCCTATTTATAGTACATAGTACTTGAGGGCAGGCCTAAGGCCTGAAGGGGCGGTGCTACTTATTTTAAAACACAGAACAATAACAGCCAGTGGCATAAGCCACGCAAGAAATCACATGCTGATCGATATGAAACGGGGCACGAACACTGAAACAGGGCACGAACTCTATACTTTGGCCGGTTCTGCAACTTACAGGGGCGCGATGGTGTTGAACCATCACCCCAGGCCGGTTACAGTGATTCTATAGAGCACTGAGAGGTCCATTACTCAGTGACCTTCGTTTGTCTGAAGCGAAGAAAGGCAATGCCTTTCTGAGCGCTTAACGTATGTGTCAGGGTTTGAAGAGTTCCCAATCGGGACTCGGTTTACTATATATGGTAGATTAAGTGAAACGCGTCACTAAGTCACTTAGCAGACCCTAGGGTACGTTCTAGGGCGCGAGTGGGAGGGAAAAGGGGCTGGGAAGCTTTGGATCACTTAGAGGTTTGCTCTGAGAATGTCTAAGATTCACAAGAGACCAAGCTTAAGGCTTTGGTCCCCTTCTATGAGCGTATTTATACACAAGTATCTAGGTGGAGTCATCGGCAGTCTATGACGTGTTTCAGCGGCAGTAAGGCCACGAAACTCGTCGGCATATTAGTGTAAGTAATCTAGTAATGAGCCGAGGCAACACAACAGCAGAAGGGATCGGCAGGAGTGTAATAGCGGTAGGGTAAGGTAAGGAGGGGGAAGTGGTGACGACTCCAGCCGAGCTGTGGGAAATATGTACATATAAGGCAAGTATATTAGTAAGCGTAAGCGTCCCAATAGTCCACCATGACAGGCTGTGAAGAGCCTCTACCAATTCTGTTATGGACCACCGGACTATTCTTGCTTACATCATTTTTGACTAATTAGTAATCGCTTTCTCATGGACTGGCAGGGAGCCCCTTCCACATCCATCCCTATACATTACCACACCTCTATTATGCTTCACTGCCCTCCACTTTATGTTGTGTTGCCTCGGCTCATTACTAATACTTTCAGACTAATATGCCACTGTGTTTCATAGTCTCACAGCCTCATGATGCCACTTAAATGCGTCATCTAGCCTCTTAGTCATATAGGCTTAGTAGGATACCATCTGAATGTGTCATGGTGGACTATTGGGATGCTTACACTTACTAATCTTCTTACCTTATACGTACATATTTCCCACAGTCCGGCTAGAGTCGTCACCACTTCCCCCCCCTTACCTTACCATATCGCTATTACACTCCTGCCAATCCCTTCTGCTGTTGTGTTGCCTCAGCTTGTTACTAACTTACTTACACTAATCTGCTGACGGTTTCCGTGGCCTTACTGCTGCTAAAACACATCAGATGCTGCCAAGACTCCGCTTAAATAGCATGTATAAATATGCTCATAGAAGGGGACCAAAGCCTTAAGCTTGGTCTCTTGTGAATCCTAGACATTCTCAGAGCAATCCTCCGAGTGATCTGAAGCTTCCCAGCCCCTTTCCCCTCCCACTTGCACCCTAGAACATACCCTAGGGTCTGCTAAGCGACTTAGTGACGCGTTTCACTTAATCTACCATATATAGTAAACTGAGTCCCGATTGGGAACTCTTCGAACCCTGACACATATGTTAAGCGCTCAGAAAGGCATTGCCTTTCTTTGCTTCAGACAGATGAAGGTCACTGAGTAACGGACTTCTCAGTGCTCTATAGAATCACCCTATCTGCACTAGAAACCCAGCAGGAAGGAGCAGCTCCTTCCATTCACAACCTTAGTGGCATACCAACGAACTAAGTGCAATACAAGGCATATCGGCACTCCAGACATCCCTTCCTTTGGAGACTCGTCTTGAGTATCCAAATCGACTCCTCCACATCTAGATCCCCTTCCTCCTTCAGGAGATAGGGAACGACAGCAGCCAGCACCGCTACTACCCACAGCTGTTCTAACAAAGCATTAGAACTCCACAGAAGACAACCAAGACGACAGTCACCGATGCAGATATCATCCTACACCTACAACAGAAAGACAGAGACAGGCCAGATGCCCTACCCCTCATAGCAATAGAATGAACAGCCAAGAAGGCTGCCAGACAGAGACATCGACAGAACCGCCACGCTCTGTCCAGCGTGACAGAATGTGTCATCACTTACTTAGTCATACATGCTTACTATCTTGTAGTCATATATGCTTAGTACAATGCCTTAGAGATGCATCATCCCTCTACTTAGTCATATGTACTTACTGTACAGTAGCCACAGGGCCTATAAAAGCCCCCCAAAGCGAGACTCAAGCCTTAAGCTTAGTCTCTTGTATAATACAGGACTTCTAGTTCATCCCTTGTGAACTTAAGCTTAAAGAACCATCAGAACCATCCTCTTGCACCTTAGAATGTACCCCAAGGCCTGCTAAATCGACTTAGAGCCACATTTGCTCTTCACTTGAAACTCTGAACAACTCAGACAGAAAGACATTATCTTTCCCACCCAGAACCCAAACCTGAAGGCTGCTAGTAATGGAACTCTAGCCTCTATATGAAGGCCACTAGTAAAGGAACTCTAGTTGTCTATATGAACAAGTCACATACTACGACCTCTGTAATACATGTCACATACTATGACACACCAATAGCAACCAGGAGCCACTCCTACAAGACACCAGAACCCCTTCCATTCATGACCTTAGTGTGAACACCAACAAACTAAGTGCAATACAAGACATCATTGCACCTCCAGACATCACTTCCTAGAAGTGATAACAGAACAGCCAGCACTGCTACATGCCATTCAGAACCCACAACTGTACAAGTTCTAAAGGACAGAACTCCGAACCCCAAACCATATCAGCAACCAGACTTGGACAAGGTGTCCAAACTCTGAACCAAACCAAACCAAACTTGAACCCTCACACTAAGACATGTGATGTCACATGGGACTGAGCGTGGCAGTTCTGTCGATGTTTCTGTCTGGCAGCCTCCTTGGCTGCTTGTTCTCTCTGTACGAGGGGTAGGGCATCTGACCTGTCTCTGTCCTTCTGCTGTATGTGTAGGATGATATCTGCATCGGTGACCATTGTCTTGGTTATCTTCTGTGGAGTTCTAATGCCTTGTTAGAATGGCTGTGGGTAGTGGCAGTGCTGGCTGCTGTCGTTCCCTATCTCCTGAAGGAGGAAGGGGATCTAGATGTGAAGGAGTCGATTTGGATACTTAAGACACATATCCAAAGGAAGGGATGTCTGGAGTGCTGATACACCTTGTATTGCACTTAGTTTGTTGGTATGCCACTAAGGTTGTGAATGGAAGGAGCTACTCCTTCCTGCTGGGTTTCTGGTGCAGATAGGGTGATTCTATAGAGCACTGAGAGGTCCATTACTCAGTGACCTTCATCTGTCTGAAGCAAAGAAAGGCAACACCTTTCTGAGTGCTTAATGTATGTGTCGGAGTTCGAAGAGTTCCCAATCAGGACTCGGTTTACTATATATGGTAGATTAAGTGAAACGCATCACTAAGTTGCTTAGCAGACCCTAGGGTATGTTCTAGGGCACAAGTGGGAGGGGAAAGGGGCTGTGAAGCTTTGGATCACTCGGAGGATTGCTCTGAGAATGTCTAGGATTCACAAGAGACCAAGCTTAAGGCTTTGGTCCCCTTCTATGAGCATATTTATACATAACTATTTAGGTGGAGTCTTCAGCAGCAATTGATGTGTTTCAGCAGCAGTAAGGCCACAAAAATTATTGGCAGATTAGTGTAAGTAGTTTAGTAACAAGCCGAGGCAACACAACAGCAGAAGGGATCGGCAGGAGTGTAATAGAAGTGATGTAAGGTAAGGTAGGGGATGGGGTGATGACTCCAGCTGGACTGTGGGAAATATGTATGTATAAGGCAAGAAGATTAGTAAGCATAAGCATCCCAATAGTCCACCATGACATGTGATGTCCTAGCATGACAGATTCCCCCTCCAGTACCCAAAGCTGCAGATGAGCAACCAGAAGAACTCGTCATCCCAATGGAAGTGGTGGCCTCCTCAGCCAGGTTCAGTAAGTTTCCACTCTCCCTAAGGACTGTCCACACTGCTCTCAAAGGAAACAGCCCCTCAAAAGACTAGCTCATCTATATTGCCAAAGGGCTGGCAAGCATGGTGTGAAAGAATGAAGAAGTTGCCTATGACAAGAAGCAACTCACTGTACTCAAAGAATGAGTGGATGCTCTGGCAGAGCGTGAGGTGAATGCAGCTCACCTGGAAGCAACCTATAAGCACTGGAGGGATGACCAACTTGCAGCCAACAAAGAGGATTTGGGGGTACCCAAGGGGTATAAAGAGAACAAAGGGCAAGTGTCTGATTTCTTCATTCCTATCACTGATGGTGATTATACCACACACATGCTCACCCCCTACATCAAACTTGACAGGCAGTACTGCCTGGGCACCACTGGCAAAGGAGATGCAGTTTATCAGCAAGAACTGTTCACCCCCAATCGGCCAACCCTTGCAGAGGATGGCAAGTATCTGCACTGGTTTTTCAAGGCCCTCACTGACCCCCACACTTTCAACACAATGCTGTGTCACACACTGGAGCCTGGAGAAAACTGGGGAACTGCCACTAAGTTCCAGCAGTACCATGAGACTGTCACTGACCTCACAGGGGTCCACATTAAGATCAGGGAGCTTCAAGCATGCATTGACTCCCTATGCTATCAAGAAGAACAAAGCCAATGCTATCTTATGGCCTCACACACATACAAGAGCTATGCTCTCTTCAGGGCTCTGCAGGCCAAACAAACTCCCAAGGGAGAACCATGTAAGAAGATCTCCTCAATCCCCAACAGCTCACACCACAGTGTGGCTTAATTCTAACTGGAGGGTAATGTCACAGAGCAGCTTGTGATGGGGCAAGAGAACCACTAATGGCATGTGGGGAAGGCATTTAACCCCCAGGACTGATAGGCCAGTCTAGGCCTGGGGTTGGTAAGATACTGGTTGGACTTTTGGACTTCCTAGTAGCTAGTATCCTAGGATAGTCAGCATGATTTGTAGGGCCTCAGTTAGCATTAGTAAGCATCTCCATCAGCAGAAGTAAGGGTTAGTCAGCCAGACTCAGGGCTGATTAACCAGAGTTTCTCCAATTCAGGTGTAGTCACAGCTTGTACCATAATATTTGTATGCATGTGCATACAGAGATGAGACTCTAAGTTGAGTCTCCTGTCCAATAGGAGTAGTGACTAATGTTATATCATCTCTAGGAGCAGCCATGGCTTTTTGCTCTCCTAAGCATTCTGTGTATCATCTTCTGTGTATCATGCATCACACAGACACCAAACATTCACTTAAGCTCTAATACTGTTATGGACTGCTGGACTGATCTCGCTTACCTCACTTTTTACCATATATATTACTTACTTTCTCACAGACTGGCAGGAAGCTGCTTCCACATCCATCCCCATACACATATATTACCACAGCTCTATTACACTTCACTGCCCTCCACTTTATGTTGTGTTGCCTTGGCTCGTTACTAATACTTTCAGACTAATATGCCACTGTGTTTTGTAGTCTCACAGCCTCATGATGCTGCTTAAATGCATCATCCAGCCTCTTAGTCATACAGGATTAGTAGGATGCCATCTGAATGTGTCATCACTTACTTAGTCATACATGCTTACTATCTTGTAGTCATATATGCTTAGTACAATGCCTTAGAGATGCATCATCCCTCTACTTAGTCATATGTACTTACTGTACAGTAGCCACAGGGCCTATAAAAGCCCCCAAAGCAAGACCAAAGCCTTAAGCTTAGTCTCTTATATAATACAAGACTTCTAGTTCATCCCTTGTGAATTCAAGCTTAAGAACCATCAGAACTATCCTTTTGCACCTTAGAATGTATCCTAAGGCCTGCTAAATCAACTTAGAGCCACATTTGCTCTTCACTTGAAACTCCAAATGAACTCAGACAGAAAGGCAATACCTTTCCTACCCAGAACCCGAACCCAAAGGCCACTAGTAACAGAACTCTAGTTGTCTATACAAACAAGTCACATACTACAACCTCTGTAATATGCATTGCATACTACAACCACCAGTAGCACCCAGGAGCCACTCCTACCAGACATCATAACCCCTTCCATTCACAAGCTTTGTGAATCACCAATGAACTAAGTGCAATACAAGATGTAGTTGCACCTCCAGACATCACTTCTGTCACCAGTGTAGACTGTGACCATGATAGCTAGACTTCAGCTTCAAGTAGAATGTCTGCACTGCTAGCAGAAAATGGAAAACATGCCACAAGTCTCCCCCTGGGGCAACAACAAGGTCACAGAAGCCTGTATACTCCTAGTCAAGGACTAGACAGGGACAGGACAAGAGACTCAACTTAGAGAGCCCTTGCCTGAGCGCCTAATGCACTTATATACATGACAGGCCTAAGGCCTAGGTCCTAGTCTGGATTAGTACAGTATAGTAATCGTACAGTAAGCATAGTATAGTAAGCTGAGCAATCCACTCACCAAGCAGTAATCTAAAGATAGTGCACTTACTAAAGCGCTGACTGATACCTTAGCAATACTAAAGGACTTCCCAAGCCCTTACTCATCGCTTCTGACTAACCATTAGTCAAGCACAGTCATAGTGCTTACTCAAGTGTCCTAGCTTCATCGTCCTGCCTTGCAGGCATCCTACTAAGCATTGTCCATGCCATATTGCATGCGCCGGCCCAAACAGCATAACTGGGCTGCACTTCTAAATCCTGTCTCAAACATTCATGAGCCATACTTACCTCCACATTTCCTAATGATCTGCCCTCCAGAGTCTTGCCAGACTCCATCCTTGGGCTCTAACTCCTTAATCTGCCCTCAAGGGACTCACCAGCCCCAATCCTTAGGCTCCACCGACCCTCACATGATGTCCCCATGGTTCTCTAGCTTGCAAGCTAGCTGCGCCATGACATCACCCTCTCGCTAGGTTGAGAGACCACGCCATGGCTGAGGGCTGCCTCCAGGTCTTGAGCACATTGATGGACAGCCTCCATCGCTTCGCAGATGGACCATTCACTGGGATGGGGGCAATAAGTGGCCTCAACAGGCCCACACTGTGAAGGGTAGAAGTGGGGAATGTTGTGGCAGCTGATGATGCAGGTCACTCCATGTGCGCAGATCTTCCACAGGTCAAAGTCAGTATCATTGTTCTCCAGAGCCTCGAAGCTCTGGATGGCCTTGCAAGGGATCCAGTAGTGGCTGCACCTGCAATAGGCACAGTAGGGGGCATGGTTCTGAGGGGAGGACATGGGGACTTAGCTTCCAATTCCCTTTTCTTGACTCCCTCCCTGCCCCACTTTATTACTCGGGCTTTCTTTGGCACTTCTTAACATGTGTCTGCCTTGTGTGGGATCACAATGGGGCCCATGCTTGTAGATTTGGTAGGGGTGTGCCCAGACACAGAATACCCCATAGGGGCAGGTAGCGGATAGGAACTAGATGTTCCCCACATGGTCTCTGGGCCAGTCTGTCTAGAACTCATCAGTGAGCTGAGGCATGCACATAAGGACTCAGCTATGGCAGCACAGGTACGCATATGGAGTCCAGGGCCTCCTTCCAGAGGGTGTTTCCAATGATAAGTCTTGACTAATGTATCTGCAAATTCTTGATCAGCTGGTTCCCATGTGTCATCTGCTGCTGAGTAACCTTGCTAGCGTATGAGATATTGCAACTTCTTTTGCTGCCCATGGAAGCGATGACTGATGATTTGTTCTACTTCATATTCTTCTTGGTCATCTATCATTTCAGGCAGGGGGCATTGGTAATTCATTCCATGCTCCATGGTTTCTTTGTAAGGGGTGAGTAACAACACATGAAACACTGGGTGGATGGTCTAGGCTGTGGGCAGTTCTAGCTTGTATGCGACTGGAGAAACTTGTTTGAGGATTCTGAAGGGGCTGTGTCATTTAGGGGCCAGTTTCACAGATTGGTAGGGTAGAGTGAGATGCTTAGCTTCAAGCCACACTCGCTCCCCTTCATGATATTGTGCTGGTGGTGTAGTTTGTGCGATCTGATTGAGTGCTTGCATGGCTGCACAGTGGTGTTCTTTAACATGACCTTGTCAGTCTTCTGCAGCTGCATTATTCATCTCTGGGATTATAGCTTCTGCTGCAGCTGACGCATACCCTAACAGAATTTCATGGGGACTCAGCTTTGTGGTGGCATTTGGCCATTTGTTGTGCACGAATGATGCAATAGGGAGCCATTCGTCCCAGTCATCTTGTTGTGCTGTTGTGTATAGCTGTAGATATTGTTCCACCCATTGGTTTTTGCATTTGGATAGTCCATCTGTCTGCAGATGGAATGCAGTGCTGATGTTTCATTTGATGCTAAGTTTCAATGTGATAGTGGTGGCAAAATGAGATGTGAAATGAGGATCTCTATCTGAAATCATCCTTGAGGGTACACTGAACCATGGGAATACATGCTGAAGGTATAATTTAGCTATTCCTTCACCTGTGATTGTCGTGTTGCAGAGAATAAAGAGGGCCACTTGAGAGCACCCTTGGTCGACGATGGTGAGGATTGCATCTTTTCCATTAGAGGTAGGGAGCTGTGTGATGAGGTCCATTGCAATTGTGTTGAATGGTCATTCACTCAGGTCCCCAGGGATGCAGTAGAGGGGTGTCTTCAATCTGGAGGTGCATATCTTGTTTTGTTGGCATACTGCGCATCCTCTGACATATTCTTTGATCCATGCATTCATTCTTGGCCACCAGTATTGCTGGGATGCTAATGTGATTGTGTTGTCCCTTCCTGGGTGCCCTGCAGTCAGTGAGTCATGATACTGTGCCAAGATGTCGTGTCTTAGCTGTTGGTCTGGGGGTACCACCCATTTGTTATCTTTCACATATTGTTGTGGTGGACAGTTGGGACACTTATGCTTACTAATATTCTGTCCATATATGTACATATTTCTCATGGTCCATCCAGAGTCATCATCACTTCCTCCACCCTACTTTACACAACCTCTATTATGCTCTTGCCACCTAAGACTGCTGTTGTGTTGCCTTGGCTACTTACTAAAGTACTTACACTAATCTGCCAACAGTTTTTGTGGCCTTACCATCACTGAAACATGTCAATTGCTGCCAGAAACTCCACTTAAATAGTCATGTATAAATACACTCATAGAATGGGACCAAAGCCTTAAGCTTGGTCTCTTGTGAATCCTAGACATTCTCAGAGCAATCCTTTGAGTGATCTGAAGCCTCACAGCCCCTTTCCTCTCCCACTTGCACCCTAGAATGTACCCTAGGGTCTGCTAAGCAACTTAGTGATGTGTTTCACTTAATCTACCATATATAGTAACCCGAGTCCTGATTGGGAACTCTTCAAACTCTGACACATACATTAAGTGCTCAGAAAGGCGTTGCCTTCCTTCACTTCAGACAGATGAAGGTCACTGAGTAATGGACCTCTCAGTGCTCTATAGAACCACCCCATCTGTGCCAGAAACCCAGCAGAAAGGAGCAGCTCCTTCCATTCACAACCTTAGTGGCATACCAACAAACTAAGTGTAATACAAGGTGTATAAGCACTCCAGACATCCCTTCCTTTGGATACACGTCTTAAGTATCCAAATTGACTCCTTCACATCTAGATCCCCTTCCTCCTTCAGGAGATAGAGGACAACAGCAGCCAGCACCGCCACTACCCACAGCCATTCTAACAAGGCATTAGAACTCCACAGAAGACAACCAAGATGACAGTCACCAATGCAGATATCATCCTACACATACAGCAGAGGGACAGAGATAGGCCAGACGACCTAACCCCCAGACAAAGAGAATGAGCAGCCAAGGAGGCTGCCAGACAGAAACACCAACAGAACCACCATGCTCAGTCTAGCATGACACATATCCTTTGGGGAGTTTGCAGACTCCTTTCGTGTTACACCACTCTTCCATTATTGTATGGGCTGTTTCTTGTGCTTTGATCACTTGTCGTTGGGTTGCATGAGGAGTGGTGATCATCATTTTGATGAACAGTTCAGGGGCTATGAGTGTCACTTGTTCATTGCCTTGCTCTCCTTTGTCTACCCCTGGTGGTCGTGATAGCATGTCCAGTGCAGTGTGAATCTTTCCTGGGACATGTTTGAAGACGAGATTGAAGTCTTGGAGGTCCAAAAACCACTGTGTGACTCTTCTGTTGACTTTTCTGGGCAACTTCCAGTGTAGTAGGTTAGCGTGATTGGTGAGAATAGTGACAGGAATTTCCGTAGCTGCTAGGTGGGGTCTGTACTTCATAAGTGGCATATATCCTCCCAAGAATTCTCGTTCATATATGTCATAGTTGCATTGAGTTGGGGTGAATGTGGCCGAGTAATATGCCACTGGGCAAAGCATAGGTTTTTGGGTGTGGGGGTTGATTTCTCCCTCCTGTGAGAGTATGGCCCCACGCTGTATGCTGAGGCATCAGTGGCAAGGAAGAATGCATGGGTGTAGTCGGGTTGGTGTAGGATGGGGCGGCTGCACATAAGGGTCTTTAGTCGTTCAAATGCTGTTTTATACTCAGGTGTCCATTGAAACACTGCATTCTTCTTTGTTAGTTGGATAAGCAGGCATGCAATATTTGAGTAGTTAGGGACAAAATAGCAGTAGAACCCAGTGAATCCTAAGAACACGCATACATCAGTGACATTCTGTGGGGGTGCCCAATCTGCCATGCCCTTAAGCTTAGCTGGGTCCATTTGCACTGTGCCATCTTGAGCACCACTCCTAGGAATTCAATCTTTCACTGCTCAAAGGCGCATTTTTCTGGTTTGAGGTACAGATCATGTAGTCATAATTTCTCCAGTATATGGTGGACGCATTCTTCATGGAACTTGTCATCATCTTTGGTGGCTATCAGTATATTGTCCATGTATACAATCAGCCATCCTTCTGCCATCTCTTGGGCAAATATGGCATTCATCATGGTTTGGAAGGTGGCTGGTGAGTTGGTTAGTCCAAAAAACATGACAGTGGGTTTGAACAGCCCTTGATTAGTGGTGAATGCAGCTTTCCATTCGTCTCCTTTCTTTATGTGCATGTTGTTGTAGCCCCATTGTACATCAAACTTGGTGAAGAGCTTGGTGCCTTGTACTTTTGCAATGAGCTCAGGTATGAGCGCAGGGGGTAGTGGTTCTTGATGGTCCACTCATTAAGGCATGGTAATCCTGGACTGGCCATAATTTTCTGTCCTTCTTTTTGATGAAGAAGAAAGGTGCAGCATAGGGACTTTTCAATGGTTTGATGTACCCTTTTGCTTGTTGTTCTTTGATGAATTCCAGTAGCGCTTTCTGTTCGTCTTGTGTTAGCTGGTACACCTTCCCAGGGATGGTTGCCGGGGTGTTGGGTTTGAGTTTGATAGCATGGTCCCATATTCTGGATTCTGGAAAGTGTTGCATGGCTTCTTTACTAAAGACATGATGGTGACAATGATACTTAGCTGGTATCTCTTTGCTTCCTTTCTGTGATCCTGCTGCTTCTGCCAGTTTAGAAGCCATCATCTGTTTCTTATTTGCGTTTGATGTTCCTTCAGATACTTGGATCTTTGCTATATAAAGTGATCCGTTCAAGGGTGCATATGGGTGCGTGACCATTTGTCTTCCAGCTGGCATGATATCGCATACTCCTATGTGGGTCTTTGGTCTTTCAGGCAGTTAAAGGATAAGGGGTAGTTGTTCCATGTCAATCCACCCTCAAGCCCAATCGATGTTGGGTTGTGTGGCAGTGAACCAGGGATACCCTAGAATGATCTTTTGCTCACCTATATCAGTGAGGAAGAAATGTAGCTTGGTCCTTTGTTGCCCCATCTGCATCTCTAGGTCAGTGTAGTGACTGATGTGTCCATTCTTGTTAGGTGTTCCATCTACATTGAACACAGGTCTCTCATGAGTGAGTTGTTTGAGGGGTAGCTTCAGTTGTCAGGCATATGCTTTGTTAATAAAATTCTCTGTGGCACCTGAGTCCAAGAGAGCAATGGCATTGTCTCTTTGGTGCATCAAATGGATGAAGGTATGTAGCTGCATAGACTTCCTGATGGAAAGATAAATGCCCTTGCTGTTACTCCTCCTTCTCCAGACTGATCAGATTGTAGCATCATATGGCGTGCAGTGGGTCATGCACAAACAGTTCAATGCTCCATCACAATCTTCGATTGCCAGATTTTCTAGTTGACTACACCGATCGTCGATGGACAGAGTAGTTATTTCACTCAAGGATGGTTTTCCCTCTTTCTCCTGTGTGGTTGACTCCATAGTCTCACTGTCAGATGATGATGAGGAGTACACACCTGGGCATGTTTCAAACAGCCAACCCTCTTCTTCTAATGGCCTTTCCAATTGGGCTTTTTGTCGCTCTATGGCTTGTCTTATCTTCTTTTGCTGTCTACGCTTCTTCTTGGCATCATCTTTTGACTGGTGATTGTCAGGTCATTGAGGTGATAGAATTCCTTGTGGTTGGCCTCATGCATCTGTCCATCTGCTCTTCTTCGATTGCTGGAGTCAATAGAGAATCTTCTATGCCCCTACAATGTGGACAGCCTTGTCTTTGGCTTGTTCATACATCTGGAACTTCTGCAGCATCTTTCTTTTGACTGCATCTGTGAGTCCTTCAATGAAGCATTGTACATGCTCTGTTCCTTTCAGGGGTCGCTTTTCACCCTCATATGTTCATTTGAAGTCAGAGATATACTCAGCAATATATGGCCATTTCATCTCTACTCTGGCAACAGTTTGCCATTGTCCTTTGGGCATGAATCATTCCCAGAATGCCTCTGCAAAGGCTTCTCCTGTTCTCAGGTCATTAGGGTCTTGGAGTTCCAACCAGTCCATCATTTGATCGACCCATTGGTCAACGTCTTCTCCTTCCATGAGTACAAGTGTGAGCACTACTCTGGTGGTAGTTGATGCTAGCTTTGGTTCATCATCATGAGCTAGGAAGTAAGCAGTGCATTGCTAGATAAAGTTCTCAGCTTTGGATGGGTCTCCCTCAAATATCTCCAGCAGCTTTACTCCTGTTGCTTCTGCATGTCTTTGTTTCTGTCGTCATTCTTCAGCCTCTTCTTGGAGGACTTCCTGATGCATATACTGTAATACTGCTGGTGGGAGCATCATGTCTTCTTCTCTTGGGGAGTCATGGAAGGATAAGAAGTTGAGTCTAATGTCACCAGTGTAGACCATGACCATGATAGCTGGACTTCAGCTTCAAGTAGAATGTCTGCACTGCTAGTGGAAAATGGAAGACACACAACAAGTCTCCCCCTGGGGTGACAACAAGGTCACAGAAGCCTGTATACTCCTAGTCAAGGACTAGACAGGGACAGGACAAGAGACTCAACTTAGAGAGCCCTTGCCTGAGCACCTAATGCGCTTATATACATGACAGGCCTAAGGCCTAGATCCTAGTCTGGATTAGTACAGTACAGTAATCATACAGTAAGCATAGTATAGTAAGCTGAGCAATCCACTCACCAAGCAGTAATCTAAAGATAGTGCACTTACTAAAGCGCTGACTGATACCTTAGCAATACTAAAGGACTTCCCAAGCCCTTACTCATCGCTTCTGACTAACCATTAGTCAAGCACAGTCATAGTGCTTACTCAAGTGTCCTAGCTTCATCGTCCTGCCTCACAGGCATCCTACTAAGCATTGTCCATGCCATATTATGTGTGCTGGCCCAAATGGCATAACTGGGCTGTGCTTCCAAATCCTGTCTTGAACATTCATAAGCCATACTTACCTCCACATTTCCTAACGATCTGCCCTCCAGAGTCTCACCAGACTCCATCCTTGGGCTCTAACTCCTTAATCTGCCCTCAAGGGACTCACCAGCCCCAATCCTTAGGCTCCGCCAACCCTCACATGATGTCCCTGCAGTTCTCTAGCTTGCAAGCTAGCCATGCCGTGACAACTTCCTAGAGTGATAACAGAATAGCCAGTGCTGCTACACACCATTCAGAAGCCACAGCCATACAAGTTCTAAGGACAGAACACTGAACCCTGACCTATATCAGAAACCAGACTTGGATAAGGCATCCAAACCCTGAACTGAATCAAAACCAAACCCTCACACTAAGACATGTGACATCCTAGCATGATAAGTACTATCAATAAATCACTCCAAAGCAGTGACAGTTACTTCCCACCCACTGTAGTGGGCATATTGGCTGAGTGCTTAACAAATTCCCTCAGTACTTGAGGTACTGACAAAGTCTAAGTGTCACTGCTCTTGCCAGTGACAAGTAGGGTGCATCATTTGACCATGGGATTGGCATTGTGCCTTGTCCAGTCGCTGTGCTTGACATGGTGAGCGATGTGGTGACTGGGATGGATGGAGTGATGGCAGTAGGTGCCAGTGGAGATGTGGATGAGTGAATAGCCAGAGGTAGCTGGTTAGGAGCAACTGAGGAGGCAACAGAGGGCTGAGAACTGGGTGCAGTAGGTAAAGCTTTCTGAGTAAAGACTGGAGCAGCTGTTATGGTGGACAGTTGGGACACTTATGCTTACTAATCTTTTGTCCATATATGTACATATTTCTCACAGTCTGGCCAGAGTTGTCATCACCTCCCCCATCCTATACATACCCTCTATTACACTCTTGCCACCCCAGACTGCTGTTATGTTGACTTGGCTACTTACTAAAGTACTTACACTAATCTGCCAATGGTTTTTGTGGCCTTACTGCTGCTGAAACACATCAATTGCTGCCAGAAACTCCACTTAAATAGCTATGTATAAATATGCTTATAAAATGGGACCAAAGCCTTAAGCTTGGTCTCTTGTGGATCCTAGACATTCTCAGAGCAATCCTCCGAGTGATCCTAAGCTTCAAAGCCCCTTTCCCTTTCCACTTGCACCCTAGAATGTACCCTAGGGTCTGCTAAGCAACTTAGTGATATGTTTCACTTAATCTACCATATATAGTAAACCAAGTCCTGATTGGGAACTCTTCAAACTCTGACACATACGTCAAGTGCTCAGAAAGGTGTTGCCTTTCTTCACTTCAGATAGATGAAGGTCACTGAGTAATGGACCTCTCAGTGCTCTATAGAACCACCCCTCTGCACTAGCAACCCAGAACCAAGGAGCAGCTCCTTCCATTCACGACCTTAGTGGCATACCAATGAACTAAGTGCAATACAAGGTGTATCAGCACTCTAGACATCCCTTCCTTAGCATCAACTCGACAATATGCTTCTTGAGTATCCAAATCAACTCCTTCACACCCAGATCCCCTTCCTCCCTCAGAAAACTGAGGGCAAATACAGCCAGCACCACCACTAACAATAGCCGTTCTAACAAGGTGTTGGAACTCCACAGAAGACAACCCAGACAACAGTCACCAATGCAGATATCATCCTATACTTACAGCAGAGGGATAGGGATAGACCAGATGAACTAACCACCAGACAAAGGGAATGAGTAGCCAAGGGAGCTGCCAGACAGAAACATCAACAGAACCACCATGCTCAGTCCAGCATGACAGCAGCAGAGGTGGCAGGTGGTTAAGACATAGGCAAGTGAGGCTTTGCTGACTGGTTGATAGACATGGTTGCTGGTGTGGACAGAATGGAGGTGGAGTTCTAGGTGGTAAATGAAGACAAAGTGACTGGCACTGATATGCTGGGGGGGGCAAAAGAGCAGCAAAGTCCATGTGGTTGGGAGTGGGCTAAGAAATCTAAGAAACTGGCAGCATAGGGAGGGAGAACTTAGGAGAGGCAGCAGGAGAGATGGGGCAAGAGGGGAGATTAGTGGTCCCAGAATCAAGGGCAGGAGACACAAGCTAAGAAGTCAGGTAACTGCCTAGGAGGTCTAACAGTGATGAGGCATGCAAGGATGCAAGACTGCTAGAGTGCTAAGCAGGTGTCGAAGGCTGAGGGCCAAGAACAGAGGATAGAACAGCCATAGTGAGAGAGCTAGGAGGAGGCACAGATGTGAATCGACCCCTGGAGTTATGCTCAGAAAGCTTAGGTTTGCCACCTTTGAAGCTGCCACACCACATAAAAGGGGGGGGTCAAGAGAGATGAATGATGAGGATGCAACTAGAGGCTGCAGTTGCAATCTGAGGGGAGAACTACTACTGGTGGGCTCCAGATGTAGCAAGGCTGGTTGCTGTGAGTGTAGTAGCTGCTCCTGGTAATGATGATGTGATGCAATGGTCAGCTTTGCTGGGATAATGAAATGCAGACTTGTTGCTTCTGAAGGGGAGAGCGAAACACACTAAAAGAGAGGGGGTGAGCTGAGAGACAGTCAGACAAGTACATACTGTAAACATGGTTTTGCAAGCTTTGACTTGTTTGACAGGGCAAAGCAAACACACAACAATGAAAAGAGGGAGAGGAATGTGCTTGTGGATGATTCCACCTGAAGATGCACCAGAGGACAGAGAAGAGACAAAAATATGCAGAAGAGAGTGAGGGGAAATGGGGCACACACACTGGATTCCATGGTAATGCTAATGCCATCCTCAAGCAAGGAGGCCTTAAATACAGAGTAATCCTACAATTTCAGGGGTATCAGGGCTGATAAGCAGCACCCTCATTGTCAATGTCTGTAGCATGTGTAAGTAGAAAAATGTCAGTAAAGATACTAAGGCCCTGGACAGCACTGGGAAAATCCCAGGAAAATCCTCAAACATTTTGCTTTGGGGTTTTCCAGAGATCACATGTATGACAGGGGTGTCCATTCATGACATCACACAATCATTTTGGCAAAACAAAAATGGTGATGCATGATGCATGTGACTGTGAGCTCGCCTCTCAGTTGTCATCATGGTCAGTGGTAGAGTCACAAATTTGGAGTTGCAAACAT
This sequence comes from Russula compacta, assembly GCA_022376555.1. Lineage (NCBI taxonomy): Eukaryota > Fungi > Basidiomycota > Agaricomycetes > Russulales > Russulaceae > Russula > Russula compacta. Next base: position 117,570 of record WTXH01000051.1, on the reverse strand, counting down.
CTTCCTGCCATTCCCCTTTCTTGCCATGGTGTGTGTTTGCATGATGATAGTTAAGAGAAACATGAGAAACTCCTGAGAATCTGAGAATTCCCATTCCTGCCCATCACTTATCACATACATCAGGTCACATGCATCATGCATCACACATCACACATCACACATTTTCGTTTTGCCAAAATGATTGTGTGATGTCACAAATGGACACCCCTGTCACACACATGATCTCTGGAAAACCCCAAATCAAAATGTTTGAGGATTTTCCTGGGATTTTCCTGGAGCTGTCCAGGGCCTAAAGTAGTTTAGGGAGTGCACTGGTCACCATTTTTGCTGTAACAGTAGTCAATTGCTATTGCAAGGAAAATGAGTCTAAAAATGGAAGGGAGAATGAAATATCTGCTTTCAAGGTGATGGGCTTTGGCATTGATTGTCTTGTGCTGGGTGTTGAGGGCATGTTGATGGTTGAAGGGGTCAAATTGGCCAAGCCTTGAAGGAGAAAGACTTAGGCTTGAGGGCAGGATAAGCAATAATTCATTCAGTCATCTTGCTCAAGTGTTTAAGGTTGTGGCAATGTTGATAATGGTGGAGTCTTGAAAGGGAAAAGATTGAGGGCAATGAGAGTGGTGAGTGTGTTGCAATTGTGGCAATGGGAGAGTGGAGGGAAAAGGTGGAAGGCCTACATGGCTTGTGGCTGGCAAGTGCTGTAGTGTGGCCAATCTGAGCCAATCTGACCAGAGTCTTGAGCACTCTAAAGACATTGATTCACCATGATCTGAGCCTAGATCCGAAGGCTTCCTTATAGTGTCATTATGGAGAGAAACAAACTACAAATGCACCCAAAGAAGCTCTAAGGCATTGCAGACTGGTCACCCCCACAGAATCCTACTGAAGTGCAAAAGTTCTTGGGTTTCACAGGATACTATTGATACTTTATCCCCCACTACTCCACCATAGCCTAACTGCTCTTGGATTTACAGTCACTCAAAAAACTGTCCCAATGTTTGGCCATTTTGGAAAGCCTAGCTTGTCATAAATCAAATAAATTAGGTAATATTCTGAAAATAATATATCTTATAGTTTAGCATCTTAACATTCAGAAATGTCTAGAATCACGTGATGTGGACCAAAAGTGATGTAGCAATGTGCAAGATAAAATGGGGTATCATTGGGACAGTTTTTTGACCCTCTATTATTTTCACCATATCTCCTTTTTATTGACCTGAATCATCTTAAGATCAAGTATTGATCAAGTCCAAAAGTAATAAACAGGGTCATGTGACTTTGTTTATACAAGTTTGACATGTTGAAATCACTTCAACCAACTTCTTTCCTTCTTACCACCACTATGTGTCCCATACCTCTGCTCAGCACTCTACCATCATCTCCCTTCTTCATGAACACTATTCTGTCTGTGAAATCCAGTCCAAAACTGGTATAGGGAAGTCTACCATTGGTAGAATCAAAAAACAAGTGGACACAAATAAGGAAAACAATAAGGGAGGTTGCCCTTCCAAGCTTTCCTCTCATGATAAACAATCCATTCTTCACCAAATCACTACTGGAAAGCTTGACAATGCTGTTCAAGTTGCCCATTTCATCAATAGCATCCTTCCCCACCCTGTCTCAGCCCAAACAGTCAGGAATGTCCTTAAGGAGAATGGGTTTTCCTCTGTTATTAAGAAGAAGTGCGCTCTTCTTAAGAGGCAGCATTGAGAGAATCATCTTAAATTTGCCAAGTATCATAAAAACTAGACAGTAGAGGATTGGAAGAGGGTTCTATGGTCAGATGAGACCAAGATCAACAGGATTGGGTCAGATGGAAGGGTCTACACCTGGAAAGAAAGGGGTGAACCCCTTTCAGACTGCACTACCACCCTAACTGTCAAGCATAGAGGAGGAGATAATCTCATGGTATGGGGCTATATGGGCTGGAATAGGGTTAGGAAGCTCATAGAGGTTCAGGGGGCCATGGATTCACAGCAATACTGTGACATCTTAGATGATGGGGTGGTGGAAAGCTTTGAGAAGCTAGACATACCAGAGGAAGAATAGGTATTCCAGTAGGATAATGACCCCAAGCACACCTCCAAGAGGGCTTCCTAGTGGTTTGAAGACAATGACATCCAAGTGCTTGTCTGGCCTTCCCAATCTCCTGACCTCAACCCTATCGAGCACCTTTGGGTGCATCTTAAAAGGGCTTTGCAGAAGTATTCAACCTCACCCAAGGGGGTGCATGAGTTATGGGATAGGGTGGAGGTAGAATGGAATGAGATTGCAGCAGAAACATGCCAAAATCTCATAGAAAGTATGCCTAGAAGAATTAAAGCAGTTATTAGAGCTAATGGAGGTCATACAAACTACTAATTGGATACCTACTATAGATAAAATAGAGGGTCAAAAAACTGTCCCAATGATACCCAACTTTATCTTGCACATTGCTACATCACTTTTGGTCCAAATCACGTGATTCTAGGCATTCCTGAATATTAAGATGCTAAACTATAAGATATATTATTTTCAAAATATTACCTAATTTATTTGATTTATGACAAGCCAGGCTTTCCAAAATGGCCAAACATTGGGACAGTTTTTTGAGTGACTGTAACAAAGAAAGCAACCCCCTGGCATTGGAATGAAACACACCTAAAAGCCTTTAAAGAGCTCAAAACATAAATGTGTAAAAGCCCAGTATTTGTCCAACCAGATTTCAATAAACAATTCACCCTCCAGGTCAATGCATCAGCATACAGCATGGATGCCATACTCTTATAGGAGGGTGAACACACTACACCCACACTATCAAAATGCCACAAACCAGTGCTCCACCCTATCACCTACTACTCAGCAACATTCACACCCACTGAGTGAAACTATGACATTTACAAATGAGAACTGCTGGCCATAATGAAATTCCTGGTGCACTGGAGGCAAAATCTAGGATGGACAAAATTCCCTTTTATCATCTGTACAGATCATGCCAATCTCCAATACTGGAAGGAACCCAGAAATCTCAATAGGCAGACTGCCTGGTGGCATGCAGACTTGCAGGAATACAACTACCAACTGGAATACATCCCAGGAAAACCCAATACTGCAGCAGATGCACTATCTAGACCACCAAGGGCAGATCAAGGGCAAGAGGACAATAAAGACATCACCATCATTCCCCCTCAACATGTGTGTGTGGCTACTACCATGGAAGGACAAATGATAGTACCCAATATAAAAGAGATAAAGTGAGCAATAGTTAGTAAGGCCCACAATACACCTATCATGGGACATCCAGGACAAGACAAGACACTTGGGAAGGTCCAGAAACATTACTGGTGGCCAGGAATGAAAGCCTAGATCACTGAATACATTAAAGGATGTGTGATATGTCAACAGATGAAGATCCTTACACACAAAAAATGCACCTGTCATGCTAGACTGAGTGTGGTGGTTCTGTCAATGTTTCTGTCTGGCAGCTTTCTTGGCTGCTTGTTCTCTCTGCCTGATGGTTAGTTCATCTGGTCTATCCCTCTCTTGCTCCTGTAAGCATAGATGATATCTGTGTCAGTGACTGTCATCTTGGTCATCTTCTGTGGAGTTCTAACACCTTGTTAGAACAGCTGTTGGTAGTGGCAGTGCTAGCTGTGTTTGTCCTCTATTTCCTGAAGGAGGAAGGGGATCTAGGTGCAAAGGAGTCAATTTGGATACTTGAGATGCATATCAAGAAAGGGATGTCTGGAGTGCTGATACATCTTGTATTGCACTTAGTTCATTGGTATGCCACTAAGGTCATGAATGGAAGGAGCTGCTCCTTCATGCTGGGTTGCTAGTGCAGAGGGGGTGGTTCTATAGAGCACTGAGAGGTCCATTACTCAGTGACCTTTGTCTGTCTGAAGTGAGAAAAGGCAATGCCTTTCTGAGCACTTAACACATGCATTGGAGTTTGAAGAGTTCCCAATCAGGACTTGGTTTACTATATATGGTAGATTAAGTGAGATGCATCACTAAGTTGCTTTAGCAGACCCTATGGTATGCTCTAGGGCACAAGTGGAAAGGGGGAAAGGGCTTTGAAGGTTTGGATCACTCAGAGGATTGCTCTGAGAATGTCTAGGATTCATAAGAGACCAAGCTTAAGGCTTTGGTCCCATTCTATGAGCATATTTATACATAGCTATTTAAGTGGAGTTTCTGGCAGTGATTGATGTGTTTCAGTGGCAGTAAGGCCACAAAACCTGTCAGCAGATTAGTGTAAGTACTTTAGTAAGTAGCCAAGTCAACACAACAGCAGTCTTAGGTGGCAAGAGCATTATAGAGGTTGTGTAAAGTAGGGTGGGGGAGGTGATGACAACTCTGGCCGGACTGTGAGAAATACATACATATATGGACAAAAGATTAGTAAGCATAAGTGTCCCAACTGTCCACCATAACAGCACCCCTTTGTACCAGATACCCACTCAGGAAAATACCCTACCTTTCCAAACAATTGCAATGGACCTGATCACTGGATTGCCAATGCCAAATGGCAAAGATGCCATCCTAACTATTGTAGATCATGGATATTCAAGAGTGGCCATATTTCTACCCTGTGCAATGACAATCACAGGCCCTGGCATCACACAACTGTATATGGACAACATCTATCAATGGTTTAGGCTCCCAAGAAAAATCATCAGTGATAGGGACCCCTGATTCACCTCACACTTCACCAAAGCACTCACAAAAAAGCTTGGAATCTAGCAGAACTTGTTGACTGCCTTCCACCCACAAATAGATGGGCTATCAGAGCTAAAGAACCAATGGGTGGAACAGTATCTGAGGACTGTAACTGCAGCACACCCCAAAGATTGGACATATTGGATTGTAATAGCCATGGCAGTGCATAACAACCACCTCAACTCAACAATAGGGATGTCACCCAGTCAAGCACTACTGGGGTATGAACCATGCCTCATTCCCAATCAGCTGACCAGAATGGACAATGAGGCGGTAAAGAAATGAGTGGAGTGAATGAAAGAAGCCAGAAGTTAGACCATTCAAGCAATAAACAAGAAAGCATCTGACACTCCTCCAGCATAATATAAGTCTAGAGATCAAGTATGGCTAGAGGCAACCCACTTGAAACTTCCCCATCAAGCTTTGAAATTAGCCCCAAAATGTTATAGACCCTTCAAAGTGATGAAAGAGATATCCCTAGTGACCTATCAGCTGGCCTTACCAGACACCTGGCAGATCCACAATATGTTTCATGCATCACTCCTCTCCCCTTACCATAAGAATGCAATGCATGGTCCAAATTACTTCAGACCTCCACCTGACCTTATTGAAGGCAAGGAATTATATGAAGTGGAGCAGATCTGGAGCCACTGACATCAAGGAAGAGCTAGAATGCTCCAATACCTCATCAAATGGAAAGGGTACCCTAAAAGCAACAACACATGGGAACCAGCTGACCTAATCTTTGCCCCAGACCTCCCAAAGGAGTATCACAGATGTCACCTCTAATAAGGATAAAAGGGAACCCAGTATCCCTCCAACAAGTCAGAAAGGACCCATCCTGGAGCCCTCTCAATCCAACACCTACCACTTCCTCACATCACTCCTGTGTGGACCTCCCTTCACCACACATTGCTTCCACAAGTTCTGACCTTGCAAGTGCCCTTACAAAGACCTCTCTTGTCTGCTCACTCACTGCTGCCATCCCCATATCACCCATTCCCACTCACTCAAGCACTTATACTACTGCCAGGAAAACTATTGTGGCTATCACTCCTGCTGAACATGTACTATGTCATCCTCTGTGTCACACTGGACGGAGTGTGGCGGTTCTGTCGATGTTTCTGTCTGGCAGCCTCCTTGGCTGCTCGTTCTCTTTGTATAAGGGATAAGGTGTCTGGCCTATCTCTGTCCTTCTGTTGTATGTGTAGGATGATATCTGCATCAGTGACCATCGTCTTGGTCATCTTCTGTGGAGTTCTAATGCCTTGTTAGAACGGCTGTGGGTAGTGGCGGTGCTGGCTGCTGTTGTTCCCTATCTCCTGAAGGAGGAAGGGGATCTAGATGTGAAGGAGTCAATTTGGATACTTAAGACATGTATCCAAAGGAAGGGATGTCTGGAGTGCTGATACGCCTTGTATTGCACTTAGTTCGTTGGTATGCCACTAAGGTTGTGAATGGAAGGAGCTGCTCCTTCCTGTTGGGTGTTCTGGTGCAGATAGGGTGATTCTATAAAGCACTGAGAAGTCCATTACTCAGTGACCTTCGTTTGTCTGGAGTGAAGAAAGGCAACGCCTTTCTGAGCGCTTATCGTATGTGTCAGAGTTCAATGAGTTCCCAATCGGGACTCGGTTTACTATATATGGTAAATTAAGTGAAACGCGTCACTAAGTCGCTTAGCAGACCCTAGGGTGCGTTCTAGGGTGCAAGTGGGAGGGGAAAGGGGCTGGGAAGCTTCGGATCACTTAGAGGGTTGCTCTGAGAATGTCTAAGATTCACAAGAGACCAAGCTTAAGGCTTTGGTCCCTTCTATGAGTGTATTTATACACAACTATTTAGGTGGAGTCTTCAGCAGCACCTGATGTGTTTCAGCGGCAGTAAGGCCACAAAAACCGTTGGCAGATTAGTGTAAGTAGTTAGTAACAAGCCGAGGCAACACAACAGCAGAAGGGATCGCAGGAGTGTAATAGCAGTAGTGTAAGGTAAGGAGGGGGAAGTGGTGACAACTCCAGCGGACTGTGGGAAATATGTACATATAAGGCAAGAAGATTAGTAAGTGTAAGCGTCCCAATAGTCCACCATGACACTCTGCATTGCCTCATGACAAGACCCCTGCTGGAGTCTCATCCCCTGCACCCCTGCCCATTCCAATGTGCACTGATCCCCCAGATACAGCCCAGTTCCTGAGCATCTCCACCTGGATGATAGGAACACCCTGCACAGCTCCAACCCCACTCCAGAAGGAGCCCAGATTGCCCTTGCCACTGTCAACAGCTGGGGCTTCCCCCTCTCCCCTCAAAGCACAGAAAATATTCTTAGTGTAACTAGCCTGGGGTGATGGTTCAACACCATCGCGCCCCTGTAAGTTGCGGAACCAGCCAACTAGAGTATCTGACCCTGTTTCGTGTTTCGTGCCCATTTCATGTACATCAGTGTGTGATTCTTGAGTGACCTTTGCTACTGGTCGCTATTGTCTCTGTCATGTTCAGATATAAATAGGAAGTAGCACTGCCCTTCAGGCCTTAGGCCTGCCCTCAAGTACCATGTACTATATATAGGGGACTCATTACGCCTAGTAGAGGCAAATTGAGTCTCTTGTCTCAATCTTAGCAGTGTTCTATCTCCTTGTGGGTGGCTACTGAGTCAGAGCTCAGCAAGCGGTAACCCTGGTGTCAATATCAACTTCATCTCTATAAGTCTTCTAGATCACTTCAAGATCTAGCTCATCGACTTAGTGTGTCTATTGTTGCTGTCAAACCCTTGGCGGTGACATTAGACTCAACTTGTTTTCAATACGGCTAGCAGTTCAGAAGGAACACTGCAGACTACGACCCTTGATTGGGTAGACGCCACCGAAGGCAGAAGGAACCACAGGGTTCGATATATCTCCAAAGAGCACCCAGCCAATCCCACGGACCGAGATATACAGATCATCGTCACAGCAAGAGGCAAAGCACCGACTAACCCAAAACTGGTGTGCATCCACAACAACAGGTGGAAGGAAGTCCACTGGACCGAGGGACGATACACTCTAGGAGCAGCAGTCCACAGCTACACGAGTATGACACCGAAGGATCAGAAGCTGACGAGCTTCTCGACGAAGAACTAGAAGGACCCGAGGTCATCTCAGATACAGAATCAGACGAAGCAGTCAAAGAGATCGATGATGCTTTCAATAGAATCAAGATCACCCCAGTGGAAGAAAAAGCACCAGTATTCCCCATCAGAACCCTTACTCCACTCCAAGGACTACCAACCAACGCCCTACCAGCAGGAGCTAGAATCCCCAGCCTTTCACAAGCCATGTCTACACAAACCACCACAGCCACAGCTGTTGCCGCCCAGCCATCCACAACCATCCAAAGCACACCGCAACACATTCAGAATGTCCTCAGACAAGTCCTCAAAAGGTCAGGACCCCAGGAGGGCCAGGAGGACCAGGAGGACCAGGAGACCAGACCCGAATGCACCACAAATACCCATGCAGCAGCCACCAACATAAAAACCATGGGAGCACTCCCACAAGTCTTCATGGGAGATAGGTCCAAAGCTGATGACTTCATCGAAGAAGTGAAGGGGTACCTATGCCTAAATGCAGACGTAGCGGGATACAACTCCCCCTTCAAAAAAATTGCTTTCACTCTCACCCTCATTAAAGGAGAAAACACGGCCCAATGGGTCAGAGACATGGGCGAGTGGATCAACAGGCTACAAATGCCCCAAGATAATATCCCAGCATTATGGGATCAATTCCTCCTAGAATTTAGCCAGCAATTCAGGACACTCAGGTGGCACAATGGGCCAGAAACGAAATCAGGGACTGCCGGATGAAGGGGTCCGACTATGATGAGTACATCACCAGATTTGAGAGCCTGGCAAGAAAGGCAGGATACACACTGGGAAATGAAGAAACCTACAACATTTTCCTACAAGGAATCCCAGTGTCACTCCTACATGACACCCTGAAGCCACCAATCCCCCTCAACTATCATAACCTTAAAGAAAAGGTCAAGACTATCGCACAAGGAAAGACCATCATAGATGGCATCCTAAAGAAGACCCTGGCAGGACAATCGCCCTTCCAACGACTTAACAACCCACCCCGACCACCGCCATTCCAACAAAGGAGTTGGCAACCATGATATAACCAGGGGAACCACCCCAGTACAACTCAACAAATGCGCCCCCATCCATGAACAACACCCCAGTCCCATGGACCTGTCTAGAGGATGCACCCCCAATAACTGGAGAGGGCAAGGAAACTGGAGACAAAGGGTGGGACCACCCACTAGGGGAAACATGTCAGCACCAGGATATGAAGCAATGCGATGCTTCAATTGCAGCAGAGAAGGACACTTTGCCCACACCTGCCCTGAAAGGTGACAACAGCCCAGAAATCCCTACAGGCAAAACCCCAGACAGGCCAACCTAATTGACTTCCAAGAGGAAGAAGACCAAGACTACCAGATGGCAGAGCCATCAGAAGGAACCTCAGTGGCCACCATGTGAGCACAACTAGAGGGGATGTCCCTTGACAACCAATAAAACTGGCCAAAGAAATGGGAGTCACACAGGATTTTCCCTCTGCCTAATCAGATCGGCCCTGCTTAGGTGAATTCATAGCAATAACGTGTACATATCAGCCAGGAAATCTATGACAGTCCGTTTCTATGCCGATCAATTGCGAAAAGAGCCGAAGGAGTGGCCCTCATAGACTCAGGGGCCACAGAAAACTTCATGAGTCTTAGCTACGCCAGATGGTTGCACTCCCCATCAAACAACTGGCAAACCCAAGACCATTGTTCAATGTCAATGGAACAGAAAACAAGAGCGGAGCTCTCAAATACTACACCAACTTACAGTTCAAGACAGGGGCACAAACCACAAACCAGAGGTTCTTCCTCTCTGATTTAGGAGACCACAAAGCCATTTTCGGATACCCATGGTTCGCTCCGTCCAACCAAAGATGACTGGAAGAAAGGATGGATCGACTTCACCCATCTCCCTATCGTTCTCTCAGCCCCAAATGCTGCTAAAGCAGGTACATATCCCAAACCAAGAACGTGCCACAGCCAATCAGGAAAAGAACCAACACATACCTTCTGGAAGGGTGACGATAGGAAGCACCATGAGTGACCCAGAACCAAACAAGCCATACCAGCCGAGTATAGGCGACACAAAAAGGTGTTCAGCGAAGAAGATCCCAACAAATGCCCAGCTCGACCATATGGGATCATGCTATGAGCTACTACCCGGAGCACCTGACACTATGCCGGGACAACTACTCCCTCATGCAAGAAGAAAGGCTGAAATGCACAAGTTCGTCCAAGAGCATTTGAAGAGGGGAACCATCTGCATCTCAAAATCGCTGTATGCAGCCAACTTCTTCTTTGTAAAGAAGAAAGATGGAAAGTTAAGGCCGGTACAGGATTACAGCCTGTAACAAATGGACAAAAAGAAACAGAAACGTCTCACCCCTTATCCCACAAGTCGTGGACCGACTCAGCGGATGCACAAAATTCACAGTGGTAGACGTGCGATGGGGTTACAACAACATCAGAATCAAGGAAGGGGATGAGTGGAAGGCCGCTTCCTCACCCACGAAGGGCTGTTCGAACCCACAGTCATGTTCTTCGGCCTCACTAATTCCCCAGCAACCTTCCAAATGATGATGAACGCCATCTTCGGCAAGAAGTAGGAGAGGGCTGGCTCTCCATCTACATGGACAACATCACCATCTACACAGCCAAACGACCACATAAACAGAGGAACAGCACATGGCTAGACACGAGAATATGTCCATCGCATGCTGGACAAGCTAGAGAAGAACAACCTCTACCTCAAACCAGAGAAGTGCCAATTGAGAAAGAAGAATTGAATACCTGGGGGTCATTGTAGGAAAAGGACACCTCAAAATGAGCCCCAAAAACTGCAGGGAATCGCGGACTGGTCCCCACCAAAGAACCCAACTGACGTCAGGAGTTTCTTGGGGTTCATGGGCTATTACTGCTACTTGTGCAAACTACTCAAAGATGCACAACCCCTACTTGAACTGACAAAGAAAACAACACCCTGGCATTGGGGAGAGGCACAGACAAGGGCGTTCAAGAGCTGAAAACGAGGATGTGTGGCAGCCTGGTACTAATCCAACCAGATGTCGAGAAACAGTTCACACTCACATTGATGCATCAGCATACGGCGTAGGTGCTGTACTCTTGCAGGAGGGACAGCACGACCTCACACCAACTTTAGCCCAGCAACACAAACCAATCCTACACCCAGTAGCATACTACTCGGCAACATTCACACCCACAGAACAAAATTACATCTACGAGCGAGAACTGTTAGCTGTCATGAAGGCTCTAGCCCACTGAGACACTACTAGGATGGACAAAAATGCCATTCATAATCCGAACCGACCATGCCAACCTCTAGTACTGGAAGTCGCCAAGAAATCTAAATCACAAACTGCACGATGGCATGCTGACCTCCAGGAATACGACTACATACTGGAGTACATCCCAGGCAAAACGAACACCGCAGCAGATGCATTATCCAGACCATTGAATGTGGACCATGGCAAAGACGACAACAAAAACATCACAATCATCCCACCCACAGAATCTGAACAACACAGACAATTCATGGGAAAACCATTGTACCAAACCTCAAAGAGCTCAGACGAACCATCGTCAAGAACACCCATGACACACCCACGTCCAGTCACCCAGGGAGAGATGAAACCCTGAGGAAAGTGCAAGAATGGTACTGGTGGCCGAAGATGAAAGAATGGATCGCGGACTATGTCAAGGATGTGTGACATGCCAACAAGCCAAGATACTGACGCACAGCCCCGTGTCCCACTCTACCGAATCCCCTCTGAATGGGGAACACTACTGTTTCAAACCATATCCATGGACCTAATCACCGGATTACCACCAAAGTGAGGACTAGACACCATCCTCACCATTGTGGATCACGGATGCTCCCGTGCCACCCTATTCCTCCCTGCTCTACCAACATTATGGGCCAAGGATCGCCCAACTCTACCTGGAGCACCTCTATCTGTGGTACGGGCTACCAAGAAAAATCATCAGCAACAGAGACCCACGATTCACATTGAGCTTCGGAAAGGCGCTTACCAAAAGCTGGGGATACAACAAACCTGTCTATAGTGGCCCACCCCCAAACAGATGGTTATCCAAGCGAAAGAACCAATGGGTAGAGCAATACCTGCGACTGGTGACAGCGGACAACCAGACGACTGGACAGAGTGGGTCGCAGTCGCAACAGCAGTGCACAACAACCAAAAAAATAGCACCACTGGGCTATTGCCCAATCAGATTCTGATTGGTTACAAGCCGACATTGGGGCCTGAAGATCTAGGAATTCAAACCAACAACGAGGCAGTAGAACAGCGGACACGAAGAATGGAGGAAGCACAAGATAGGGCAATCGATGCCATCAACAGAAAGGCGGCCAAAGTACCAACAAGTCAATACAAGGCTGGGACCAAGTATGGCTGGAAGGGACCCACCTGATGCTCCCACATCAAGGGTCCAAATTAAACCCAAAACGGTATGGCCCTTTCAAAGTCCTAAAAGAAGTATCCCCGGTCGCCTTCATGCTGCAACTCCCTGCCTCATGGCTGATCCACCCGGTATTCCACACCTCCCTTCTTACCCATACAGGGAGACGGACACCCACGGGCCCAATTATGCCCAACCTCCCCCTGACTTGATTGACGACGAAGAACAAGATGAGGTGGAGCAAATCAGAAACCATCGCCATCAAGGGCGATCAAAGAAGCTGCAATATCTCATAAAGTGGCGGGGCTACCCCAAAAGTGACAACACTTGGGAACCAGCTGACCAAGTGTACACCCCAGATCTCCTTCGGGAGTATCACAAGCGCCAGCCCTTGAGCGAGATAAAAGGGAAGCAGAAACCCCCGGCAAAAGCATCAGCTCGATCCTCCTCTACTCACTACCACACCATTGCCTCTTCATGTCTTCCCCTGTCCCAGTCCCAGTTCTGGCCCCCGCTACACATATCACACCCGAGGAGGCTGTCCGGTCTCCCGCCGCAGCAGCCAGCCCAAACCAGACCACTACCACCCCTGCCTCCAACACCATCTGCCTCCCTGGCGCATTCCCTGACCTGGAGACCAACGCCTTCTGGGAAGGCCCCCTCTCTCTGGGTACCATCCAATCTGTCTTGGACGGATACGAAGACCTCAGACCAATCCAGCTCCGTCAGCTGGCCGCAGGGCTCGCTGCCACCCTCCAACAGCAGGAGACACTGTTCTAAGACGAGGCATGATGCCTCAAATGCCAATTCAAGGACGTTAACAGGGATAATCGCGAACTTAAGGCACGGATCCAGCAGATCAACGGGGAGCCCCTCCTATGCCCCGATGGGTATATCAACAATGACGGGAGGCTTCCCAAGTTCACCATTACCACCCCAGATGGCGAGAAGCCAGCCGTCTTCATCAAGCAGCTGGACGATGGATGAGTGGCCAGTCTGGCGGCCAATACAACAGGCGACCATGACACCCAGATCATCGAGCTCTATGCTTGCCCCAAATTCGACGACTTCCCTCTCTCCCTGCTCCCACCTTGGTTCCGTGCTCGCCTATGGGGAACTGAGGTCAATTATCACCCACTCTGCGAAGCCATCATTGACCTGGATGACTGGCCCCTCCTTGCTGAGGTCACGTGATACCGAGTCCTGGATCGCAAGGTCGACACACTGCACACTGAGCTACACTTGGCTCAAGCAAATCTGGCAGCGTCCAAAGCTGCGAAACAAGCTTGCAAGGATCGGCTCATTGCAGCAAGAGTGGCGAAGAAAATCCCAACAGTGGGGGTCAAACAATTCCGGCCCCAGTTGGCAAGATGATTGGGGTGGAGAAAGACAGGATGAGGGCATCCTGTCTAGCGAGGGAGTGATGTAACTGGCCTGGGGTGATGGTTCAACACCATCGCACCCCTGTAAGTTGCGGAACCGGCCAACTAGAGTGTTCTGACCCTGTTTCATGTTCTGTGCCCTGTTTCATGTACATCAGCCTGTGATTTCTTGAGTGACCTTTGCTACTGGTCGTTATTGTTCTCTTAGTGTTTCAGATATAAATAGGTAGTAGCACTGCCCTCAGGCCCTAGGCCTGCCCTCAAGTACTATGTACTATATCTAGGGGACTCATTACGCCTGGTAGAGGCAAGTTGAGTCTCTTGTCTCAATCTTAGCAGTGTTGTAACCGGCCTGGGGTGATGGTTCAACACCATCGCGCCCCTGTAAGTCGCGGAACCGGCCACATATAGAGTTCGTACCCTGTTTCAGTCTCGTGCCCTGTTTCATATCGATCAGCTCGTGATTTCTTGAGTGGCTTATGCCACTGGTTGTTATTGTTTCCGGTTATAAAACAAGTAGCACTGCCCCTTCAGGCCTTAGGCCTGCCCTCATGTACTTCGTACTATAAATAGGGGACTCATTACGCCTGGTAGAGGCAAGTTGAGTCTCTTGTCTCAATTCTAGCAGTGTTCTACTTCATTACGGGTGGCTACTGAGTCGGAGCTCAGCAAGCGGTAACCCAGAAATCGACATCGACTTCCAGGTCGACTTCATCTCTATAAGCCTTCTAGGTCGCTTCGAGACCTAGCTTGTCGACTCAGTGTGTCTATTGTTACTGTCAAACCCTTGGCGGTGACATTAGACTCAACTTCTTTTCAATACGGCTAGCAGTTCAGAAGGACACTGCAGACTACGACCATCGATTGGGTAGACGCCGTCGCAGGCAGAAGGAACCACAGAGTTCGATACATTTCCAAGGAACACCCAGCGAATCCCACAGATGGGATATACAAATCATTGTCACACCACGGGCAAAGCGCCAACCAACCCAAAGCTGGTGTGCATTCACAACAATAAGTGGAAGGAATCCACTGGAGCAAAGGACGATACACCGTAGGAGCAGCGTCCCACAGCTACACGAGTACGACACAGAGGGTCAGAAGCGGACGAGCTCCTTGACGAAGAGCTAGAAGAACCGGAAGTCATCTCGGATACTGATCAGACGAGGAGGTCAAAAGATCGACGACGCCTTCAATAAATCAAGATCACACCGTAGAAGAAAAGACACCAGCGTTTCCCCTCAGAACCCTCACTCCACTGCAAGGGCTACCCACCGACGCCATCCCAGCAGGAGCTAGAATCCCCAGCATCTCACAAACTATGTCCACCCAAACTACCACGGCCACAGCCATAACCACCCAACCATCCGCAACCACCCAAAGCGCACCACAACATATCCAGAACGTCCTTAGACAGGTCCTTAAAAGGCAGGACCTCCTGGAGGTCAGGAGGACCAGGAGGACCAGGAGGACCAGGAGGACCTGGAGGCCTGGAGGACCTGGAGGACCACCAGGACCGGACCCGAATGCACCACAAATACCAGTGCAGCAGCCGCCGACGTTAAAACCATGGGTGCACTCCCACAAGTCTTCATGGGGGACAGATCCAAAGCAGACGACTTCATTGAAGAAGTCAAAGGGTATCTGCGCTTGAACGCAGATGTGCCGGATATAACTCCCCATTCAAAAAGATCGCCTTCACCCTCACCCTCATAAAAGGCGAAAACACAGCCCAATGGGTTAGAGACATGGGCGAATGGATCGACAGACTAAACATGCCTCAAGATAACATCCCAGCGCTCTGGGATCAATTCCTTCTGGAATTTAGCCAACAATTCCAGGACACCCAAGCGGCCCAGCGAGCCCGAAACGAAATCAGGGATTGTCGGATGAAAGGGTCCGACTACGACGAGTATATCACCAGGTTTGAAAGCCTGGCAAGAAAAGCCGGATACACGCTGGGAAACGAAGAAACGTACAACATTTTCCTGCAAGGGATCCCAGCCTCACTCCTACATGACACGCTCAAACCGCCAATCCCCCTCAATTACCACAACCTCAAAGAAAAGGTCAAAACTATCGCACAAGGAAAAACCATCATAGATGGTATCCTAAAGAAGACCCTCGGGGCCCAATCACCGTTTCAACGTTCAACAACCCGCCCAGACCACCACCATTCCAGCAAAGGAACTGGCAACCCAGGTACAATCAAGGAAACCGCCCCCAATATAACTCCACCAATGCACCCCCATCCATGAATAACACCCCAGTCCCGATGGACTTGTCAAGGGGTCGTGCTTCCAATAATTGGCGAGGCGAGGAAACTGGAGCAAAGAGGGGACCCCCTGCAAGGGAAACGTATCCGCACCAGGATATGAAGCTATGCATGTTTCAATTGCGGCAAAGAGGGACACTTCGCCCGCAACTGCCCTGAGAGGCGGCAACCACCAGGAATCCCTATCGACAAGGCCCTAGACAGGCCAACCTCATCGACTTCCAGGAGGAAGAAGACCAGGACTACCCGATGGCAGAACCATCCGAAGGGACTTCTGTGGCCACTATGAGGGCACAACTTGAGGGAATGTCCCTCGATGACCAGATTAAACTGGCAAAGAAATGGGGGTGGCACAGGATTTTCCCTCTGCCTAATCAGATCGGCCCTGCTTAGGCGAGTTCATAGCGAAAATGTGTATATGTCAGCAAGGAAATCAATGACAATCCGATTCTATGCACGATCAATTGCGAAAAGAGCCGAAGGAGTGGCCCTCATAGACTCAGGGGCCACCGAAAACTTTATGAGTCTTAACTACGCAAAATGGCTTCGACTTCCCATCAAACGACTGGCGAACCCAAGACCACTATTTAACGTCGATGGGACGGAAAACAAAAGCGGGGCGCTCAAATACTACACCGATCTCCAGTTCAAAACAGGAACCCAGACTACGAACCAGAGGTTCTTCCTCTCCGACCTAGGAGACCACAAGGCTATTTTCGGATACCCATGGTTCGCCTCCGTCCAACCAAAGATCGATTGGAAGCGAGGATGGATTGACTTCACTCATCTCCCCGTCGTCCTCTCAGCCCCAAATGCCGCAAAGGCAGTGTACGTACCCCGAACCAAGAATGTGCCACGACCAATCCGAAAGCAAACCGACACATACCTCCTGGGGAGAGTAACAATAGGAAGCATCACGAACGACTCAGAACTAAACAACGCCATACCAGCAGAATACAGGCGCCACAAAAAGGTATTCAGCGAAGAAGAATCACAACGGATGCCCAAATCGACCATCTGGGATCATGCCATTGAGCTACTGCCCGGAGCGCCTGATACTATGCCAGGACGACTACTACCCCTCACTCAAGAAGAAAAAGCCGAAATGCACAAGTTCGTCCAAGAGCATTTAAAGAGGGGGACCATCCGCGTATCGAAGTCACCATACGCAGCCAACTTCTTCTTTGTAAAGAAAAAGGATGGAAAGCTGAGGCCGGTGCAAGACTACCGGCCTGTCAACAAATGGACAAAGAGAAACAGGAACGTCTCGCCCCTCATCCCACAAGTCGTGGATCGACTCAGCGGATGCACCAAGTTCACCGTAGTAGATGTGCGATGGGGCTATAACAACATCAGGATCAAAGAAGGAGATGAGTGGAAGGCTGCCTTCCTCACGCATGAAGGACTATTTGAACCCACGGTCATGTTCTTCGGCCTCACCAACTCACCAGCAACCTTTCAAATGATGATGAATGCCATATTCCGACAAGAAGTAGGGGAGGGCTGGCTCTCCGTTTACATGGACGACATCGCTATCCATACTGCTAAACGACCACACGAGACAGAAGAACAGCACACAGCCAGACACCGAGAATACGTCCATCGAATGCTAGACAAACTAGAGAAAAACGACCTCTATCTCAAACCCGAAAAATGTCAGTTCGAGAAGGAGGAAATCGAGTATCTAGGAGTCATCGTGGGGAAAGGGCACCTCAGGATGAGCCCTAAGAAGCTACAAGGAATCGCAGACTGGTCACCACCCAAAAATCCAACCGGTGTCAGAAGCTTCCTGGGGTTCACTGGATACTACCGCTACTTCGTCCCAAACTACTCAAGAATTGCACGACCTCTGCTAGAACTAACGAAAAAGACCACACCCTGGCACTGGGGAGAAGCACAAATGAGGGCGTTCGAAGAACTGAAGACGAGAATGTGCAGCAGCCCAGTGCTAATTCAACCAGATGTGGAAAAGCAATTCACGCTTCACGTGGATGCGTCGGCATACGGCGTAGGCGCCGTACTCTCACAGGAGGGACGGCACAACGATCTTACACCAACATTGGCCCAACGACACAAACCAATTTTGCACCCAGTAGCATACTACTCAGCGACATTCACGCCCACAGAACGAAACTATGACATCTACGAGCGAGAACTGTTAGCCGTCATGAAGGCGTTGGCCCACTGGAGACACTATCTAGGATGGACAAAAATGCCTTTCGTAATCCGAACGGACCATGCCAACCTCCAGTATTGGAAGTCGCCACGAAACCTAAACCGGCGAACCGCACGATGGCACGCCGACCTCCAAGAGTACGACTACATATTGGAATATATTCCAGGCAAGACGAATACCGCAGCCGACGCCCTATCAAGACCACCAGACGCGGATCACGGAGAGAGCGACAACAAAAACATCACAATCATCCCACCACACCGAATCCGAACAGCGCAAACGATCGATGGAAAAACCATCGTACCAATCTCAAGGAACTTAGAAGAGCTATTGTCAGGAATGCCCACGACACACCTACAGCCGGCCACCCAGGAAGAGACGAAACCCTGAGGAAAGTCCAAGAACGATACTGGTGGCCGAGGATGAAGGAATGGATCGCAGACTACGTCAGGGGATGTGCGACATGCCAACAGGCAAAAATACTGACACATCGCCCGCGTACACCGCTTTACCGAATCCCTTCAGAACCAGGTACCCTGCCATTCCAGACCGTATCTATGGACTTGATCACTGGGCTACCACCGAAACGAGGGTTAGACGCAATCCTCACCATTGTTGACCATGGGTGCTCCCGGGCGGCCCTATTCCTTCCCTGTTCGACCAACATTACGGGCCTGGGAATTGCCCAACTATATCTTGATCACATCTACCCTTGGTACGGCCTACCAAGAAAAATCATTAGTGACAGGGACCCACGATTTACGTCGAGTTTTGGGAAGGCCCTCACCAAGAGACTAGGGATACAGCAAAACCTATCCACAGCAGCGCACCCCCAGACGGACGGCTTATCCGAGCGAAAGAACCAATGGGTAGAGCAATATCTGCGACTGGTGACAGGCGGCCAACCAGACGATGGATGGAATGGGTGGCAGTTGCGACTGCGGTACACAACAATCGGAGAAACAGCACGACGGGCCTATCTCCTAATCAAATCCTATCGGATATGAACCGACACTAGGGCCCGGAGATTTGGGGGTCCAGACCAACAACGAGGCGGTAGAACAAAGGATGCGAACAATGGAAAGCGCACGGGATCAAGCCATTGAGGCCATCAACAGGAAGGCGGCCAAACGCCATCAAGCCGATATAGGGTCGGAGATCAGTGTGGCTGGAAGGGACCCACCTGAAACTCCCTCACCAAGGGGTCCAACTAAACCCAAAACGGTACGGCCCTTTCAAGATACTCAAAGAAGTATCCCCAGTTGCCTTCCTCCTGCAACTCCCCGCTTCATGGTTGATCCACCCGGTGTTTCACGCCTCCCTTCTTACCCCATATAGGGAGACGGACTCGCACGGACCCAATTACGCCCGGCCCCCTCCTGACTTGATCAATGATGAAGAACACTACGAGGTGGAGCAAATTCGGAATCACCGCTATCACGGACGATCAAAGAAGCTTCAGTACTCATAAAGTGGCGGGGCTACCCCGAAAGTGACAACACCTGGGAACCAGCTGACCAGGTGCACGCCCCGGATCTCCTTCGGGAGTATCACAAGCGCCGGCCCTTGAGCAACATAAAAGGGAAGCAGAAACCCCCGGCGAAAGTAGCAACCAACGTCCTCTCATCTCGAACAACAATCATCGCATCCTCATGTCTTCCCCCGCTCCATCCCTGTCCCAGCCCCGACCGCACGTGTCGAGACCTCGGAGGTTGTCCAACCTCCCGCCACAGAAGCCGCCGCCCACCAGACCACTACCACCCCCGCCTCCAACACGTCCGCCTGCCTGGCGCGTTCCCCGACCTCGAGACCAACGCATTCTGGGACGGACCCCTCTCCCCAGGTACCGTCCGATCCGTCCTCGACGGATACGAAACCTGGGGCCAGTCCAGCTCCGTCAGCTGGCCGCGGGTCTGGCCGCACCCTCCAACAGCGAGAAACCTTGTTCCAAGACGAGGCAGATGCCTCAAACGACAATTTGAGGAAGTCAACCGCGACAACCGGGAACTCAAGCCCGAATCCAACAGATCGACGGGGAGCCCCTGTTGTGCCCTGACGGGTACGTCGAGAACGACGGGAGGCTCCCTGAGTTCACCATCACACCCCGGACGGCGAGAAGCCCGCCGTCTTCATCAAGCAGCTCGACGACGGACGGGTGGCTGGCCTGGCGGCCAACGCAACGGGCGATCACGACGCCCAGATCATCGAGCTCTACGCTCGCCCCGAGTTCGATGAGTATCCCCTATCCCCGCTCCCCCCATGGTTCCGCGCCCGTCTGTGGGGGACCGAAGTCGATTACCACCCCCTGCGCGAGGCCGTCATCAACCTGGATGACTGGTCGCTTCTTGCCGAATCAACAGGTATCGGGTCCTGGATCGCGAATGCGACACGCTCCGCGCTGAGCTGCGCCTGGCTCAGGCGAATTTGGCGGCGTCCGAGATCGCCAAGCAAGCTTGCGAGGACCGACTCATCGCGGCAAGGGCGGCCAAGAAAATCCCATTGGTGGGAGTCGAGCGGCCACAACTGGCCAGGCGATCGGCGTGGAGGAAGATGGGATGAGGGCATCCCATCTAGCGAGGGAGTGGTGTAACCGGCCTGGGGTGATGGTTCAACACCATCGCGCCCCTGTAAGTCGCGGAACCGGCCACATATAGAGTTCGTACCCTGTTTCAGTCTCGTGCCCTGTTTCATATCGATCAGCTCGTGATTTCTTGAGTGGCTTATGCCACTGGTTGTTATTGTTTCCGGTTATAAAACAAGTAGCACTGCCCCTTCAGGCCTTAGGCCTGCCCTCATGTACTTCGTACTATAAATAGGGGACTCATTACGCCTGGTAGAGGCAAGTTGAGTCTCTTGTCTCAATTCTAGCAGTGTTCTACTTCATTACGGGTGGCTACTGAGTCGGAGCTCAGCAAGCGGTAACCCAGAATCGACATCGACTTCCAGGTCGACTTCATCTCTATAAGCCTTCTAGGTCGCTTCGAGACTAGCTTGTCGACTCAGTGTGTCTATTGTTACTGTCAACCCTTGGCGGTGACAAGTGTTCTATCTCCTTGTGGGTGGCTACTGAGTCAGAGCTCAGCAAGCAGTAACCCTGGTGTCGATATCGACTTCATCTCTATAAGTCTTCTAGATCACTTCGAGATCTAGCTCATCAACTTAGTGTGTCTATTGTTGCTGTCAAACCCTTGGTGGTGACAACAAGGGGCACTTAATGCTTCAGGACAATTACAGACTTAGTGAGCACATGTTGGCACATGGACTGCATGAACACCTACATACATACAGTACCCTAGAACAATGTGATTATGCCCTTATGGCCAATCTAAACACTCTCTTTTGTCATCTGACCCAATTATTGTATGATCAAACTGTTTCAGAGTAACACTTTACCTACTGTCTTTCCAATTATGTAGTTACATTCACATGCAGACACCTTTTAGACTAGTTCTATGCTTATGTATACACCTTCTGAGGGCTCAGGGTATATGTGGACTCATCAGACTCACCCAAATGTAGAATATAGTGTATAAGTGATATTGTGAATGCCTGTACTCACCCCTCTCTTTAGCTGCACTTCATCAGATAAAATGACCTTGGGTGTAATTCTAGCACTTAAACTATTTGTATAATGAACAATAGCAGCCTGAATGGCATTCTTTTGACCCTGGTGCATTTACTTGCTGGATTTCCTTATATAATGAAAAATCTGCACAAGTGCCATCCTCACTGCAAACTGCTGTAACACATGCTTAATAAGCATCTTAGGTACCTTAGTTGGACTCCTTAGATTGCTTAAGTTGTTCTTACACATGATCTGGTTAAGCAGAAATTAAGCAAAAATGTGTGCTTAGCATGCTTAAATGCACAATCTGACAAATAAGGCACTTTAAGTCAACTAAGTTTTTTCAGGTTTTCCTGATGCTAATGATAAGATAGTGAGATCCATTGAGACTTTGAACCACATTTCGAAAGGATATTTTGTCCAGCATGGACACCAATCACCTGGTCTTTTTTCTTCATTCGCTACCAACCACCAACCACCACGCCGCAAATATTTATAGTTTATAGTTTGACGCCAGCTGCAATTGCGGCGCATCACTTCAATATCTGCCACAGGTACCAGTTCACATCCCCGCGCTAATCCCCACTCCTTTTGCCTCGATTTCTTACTCGACAGCAAAACCCCGTGGCGTCTAAGGAAAATCTGGTTCGCCTCTATGGCGCCCAATGAAAGCGCACCTCATCAACATCATCATCAACAAGCAGTCTCAACCGCTCCGCGTTCACGTCCGCAGCCCACCACCGGTGTGATCGCAGTCGCAGACGCGACCATGGCAAAGGCGAACCGCGACCGCGGAAGACGCGGCGCCACGGCGCCCTCCGTACCCAATTGGCTTCGACCCATGAAACGGGAGAGCGGCAGAGCCAACGACGATCGTCGTGGCTCCTCAGCAGCAGCGCGGTCGGCTGTCTCCGCCTCCGCCACTCCCACTCCCACTCCCACTGCTGGCAGCAGCAGCAGCGGCGGCCGAACCCCACTTCCGAATCATCACGATCGCAGCACGTCGCTGCCTCTGCCTCAGCCGCGCCCGAGTGCACCGCCGCAGCACGAATCAGAGTCTCCTCCTCCCCCTGCTGCTGATACTCGTCGTCGTATCGTCTCCGTGTCGTCTCCCATGGATGCGGCGAGCGACCATCCCGTGCCCGTGGCGTGTTCCACGAAGCGCAAAGCGCCTGCGCCTGCGCCGGAGGATGAGGAGCAGTCTGAGCGGGAGCGGGATGGGCATCTGCACCACGGTCACGTCCTTAAGTCTACGGGAGGAGGAGGTGGAGGAGGAGGACCCGGAGGTGGGGGGATGATCTGGATGGACGAGGACGAGGGGACGAGGATCATGATGGAGGCGACGACGGCTTTGAAGAAGAACTCGACGCGGCGCATGACCACCACCGCGACGCAGGGTGCGGAGGTCCAGTCAAAGCGCACGAGGAGGGCCGCTGCCACTTCTGATGATGGTGAATTTTTTTTTTCCCTTCTCGTCTTTCCTTTCTTTCTTTGTTCCTTCTGCGTCTAGTTGCTGTGCTCATGATTGCCGGCGGTGGCCAGACACAGAGACGCTGCTTTCGTGGAGACGGAAAACTGGGGCATTGCCACCGCCGCCACCGCCGCCGCCACTTGCGCGGCAATCGGGGCCGCCTGGTAACCCGAAGAGCATCGGCGTCGACTCCGCGGTGGACGGCGTAATTATGGCAGAAGATGATACGGCCGCTCCTCTGGAGGAGGACTGCGATTTCGGTTTGAATATCACGAATGAGGGCGCGTCGTCAGGTAAGATCTCAGAGGAGCTAGCGCGGGCAACGCTGCAGGAGGCTATGCTAGCTGAGGCAATGATAATGGTGCCTCCACGAGACACTGCGCGACCGGGCTCGGATTGGGTACCAGGTCAGTCTTTGAGTGCCAAAATCGGCGGAGAATGATGATGCCCACCGAGCGCGCTAGAACCGTGGGCGCATTCGAGTGAGCGTGGGGCACTTAACGTGCGCCCGACACATGAAATATTCTCCCCGACTCTGCCGCATGAGCCGTCCTCAAGCGAGCTTAGTGATGCCCCAGACCTTGACAACTCGCACGCTTTGGATTCGGATGATGGTACGCACAGATCAGAATTGGGCTCCCTGGGCCCTTGGGACGCACGTCCAAACTCATTGGTGCTTACTAGATGTCACCTCCGACTCTGACTTGCCGTTGGCCCTGCTATTAGCCCAGCCGTACGGCCAAAGTCAACAATCCTCGTCGGCGAAGAAGAAACCTCAAAGCGGAAAGAAAGGGGGGACCAAGGCCAGAGCGGACGGGTTCGACACCGCGGACGTGGAGGATACCTCCAGCGACGACACTCCCCTGGGTGGGCTCACACCCTCGATTTTAGAGGCTCTCGTCGTTTTTTACTGATTTATTTCTTAGCTGCCAGGCACAAACGGTCTTCATCTGGCCATGCAATCGCGAACGCTGCGGCAGAGACACCGCACGATCGGTCTCACAATGCCAGAGGAGGTGGGAGGGTCAAGGCCAAGAAGGCTACTCCCCTGCGCAGGTCTGATGCTCGGGAGCACGCGGCGACTCCGAGAACAACACCGCGAAAAGTCCCAAGGGCGGAGAGGTCAGACACGTCCGATGACGAGGCCTCGGACGATGACCTCGCCCTCCCAGGTAAGCACTCGCTCGTCTCCTCGCTCTCATGGAGCGCAGCGCATCCCACCGTTCGTGGCTTAGCCCCCTCCGTACGTACTCCGCCGCGGGCCAAGACGGCCTGCCAGTGGCGCGTGGTCGAGCCACCGAAAAGCGTGGTACATCCTGCAGATGCAAAGCGCCTTTCTGTCACAGGCATCCGCCCACGAGTGTGGACTGGCGTAAGAGACAGAATTCCCTTGGCGCAAAAGTGTGCAGCGGTTGATTGATTCGTTGCGTGGCAGGGCAAAGACGAGCTGATTGCTGCGCTCCCCGCCCTCGCGAAGAACCGGGGCGGCGTCGCGTGGCGAGGTCTATACTACCCTACTCTCATCTTTTCCGAGGACAAAGGTGGACCCGGTCTTGGGTGGTGGAAGGACGATGCTTGGGAGGGCCGTAGGATCGCCTTCTCAATGTAGGTGCTCTCTCAAAGCGACAGCCTCCGTCCCTTCTATGGCAGGCGCAGCTCCTCTTGAGGTATTGTGCTCACCAGCGATTTATTTTGCAGCGTCCGTGAGGTCGATCTCCCTCTCCACCCTCCCGTGCGCCAGTCCGTGTCGGCCGCACATGGTTCACCGTTTGATGCAGGGTGCACGATGGTGGACGCACCCTCACTGCCAGAAACCTTTCCTAACCCGCGCGCAACGACATCCGCCGACAATAGAGAATCACAAGCACCGGCGGTTCCGTGCTCGGTTAATGGGAATCGCGAGAGTAACGGTTCATCGTCAGGTTCACCTGAAGTCGGGCCTTCACGATTTAGTCTAGAGAATCCCCCAAGCGCTCCCTCTCAGTCCACTTGTTCTATGGAGGTTCCCTATCAGAGGATGAATCATTCATCCCATTTGGACTTCCTATGTGACTTTGATGGTGACAGTGGCACTCTTAGGAGGTCTGTGCCTTCTATGTATGCGGCCCAGACCCTTCCAGTATCCCAGCAACAGCGGAAGCGATCTGCGTTGATGACCCCGCAACCTTTGATGGCCAGTCATTTTTCGTGGGTACCCATGCAGGCCCGACTTCACCCGGCGTTATACATTCGCCTGAATTCCGCGGCTCCGATTACCAACCCCCTTGTTCTGCGCTGGCGCCGACTCAGAACTCTCTCCAAACCCACACGCCCCATGCTGACGCCTGTCGTCCTCCGTCTGGATGCACCCGACCCTACTCCTCGGAGTTGGCTCACGCAAATTTAGTTTTGCCGCCATGCGAGTCTGAAACGACAACGGATCCCCCTGATTTAGCTACGGATTGCGCCCCTTTACTTCCTTGTGGAAGCAAGAATCTCCATTACCTACCTTTCCCCCAGCCTCCCCCGAGGTCAACGCCCTGCTCACGACCCAGTCTTCCGGCGATGTCGTGTCCCCTGTGTTCGCCCGTAACTCCCCTTTGGTTCCCTGGGGGCTGCCGTCGGAGATCGGGCACTTTTGGTTAGGATTGTTCAAGATAACCGATGTCAAGGTGACTCATGGCCTACCCACCGTCGGGAAACTGATCTCACGTCGTTGTGGGTCTGTCTATTCGCCAGGTGGAAACGAGTCCGCGGCAGGGCACGTCAAAAAATACACTTACAGTGCAGCGTGCTTGGCGCTTTTCTCTGGAGTGGGTGGCTGGTGGCGAGGATCTACTGCTGGATGATGAGCGGCATGACTATCGTGAATGGTGCGTGCGCATCATGCGGCCATGGTGGGAGCCAGAGCCAGAGCCCGTGTTGTTGGAGCAGCAGCGTCTTTCTTTTTCTTCTGAATGTTCTCGCCTGTTGCTTCCGCTTTCTCTTCTCGCCCCCTTTACAGGGAACTCCACGGCCAGTGGTAACTTCCCGGTAGGCTACTACTGCGCGACGTGCGGTCGCGTCAACGTGCAACGCTTCCTCCGGCATCGAGTCTGTGAGAGCGCCACATGCAACGCCGGGGCGGACGTGAGAAGAAGCGAGATCGGTTGGGTGCTCAGCGCATTCTCGACGCGTGATCGCAAGATCAACTCTGCAACGATTTCCCCAGATGACAAGTGGAGTACGCCCACGACCGCTGAACCGGCGATTGGCTTTGACGACGGGACCCGTCTCTTCCACTATCGCTTAGCCAGCAGCAGCACCGCAACGTCGTCCACCGGCGATTCTGGCGTTCCTGCTCCCACGGCGTCGTCCTCGGACGACCGTTCTAGTAGTTCTATCGTCGTCGCCGACGCCGTGGCGGGTTCTTCTTCACGCTCCGTGCGGCATATATTCAACGGTAACAGAGCGCCGCTGCAGGCGCGCGCCTCGGCGCTCTTCGAAACCTTACAGCGTGACGTCCGGATCGAACGTGGCATCGGTGCGACGGTGTTTTGCACCCCAGTGTTGGAATCTGGGGATCATCATCATCATGAGATGGCGCTCGAGCACCGCCGCGATGGCGATGGCGATGGGCGCAGTACGACGTGGTGGGGCCAGCAGGCCGGGGTCATCGAGGGCGCGCTGAGGGCTTATTGCTGTGACCTCGGGCCCCTGAGGGTGCATTCGTTACGCATCCACGCATGGGTTTCGGACGGCAAGGTACGCCGGCTCGCCGCCACTCGTCACGCTTACACCCTTTCGCTTTCTTTTGCTTTTGGAGTGCGATGGCTGCTGATGAACGACTCGTATACACTCCCTTTTTTTTTTTTTGTTTGCAGCACCGCCAGACGTTCTGCCCGCGCGTAAAATACCTCGTATTGCTCTGTCTGGGCGCCGATATCTCGCTGCTCTCGATCGTCCCGGACTCGGACTCGAACGCCGTCAAGTCGGGTTCGAAGTGGAAGAAGGAGAGCCTGCGCGTGACGATGGTTCATGGGGACAGCGTCGTGCTGAGCGGCGGCGAGTTCGAGGCAAGGAATGAAAACTACTGCATCATACCCGTTGGGCTAATCATATGTTTTGTTTGTTTTAAGTTGTTGATGGTCCGCGCAGGGATGTGCATGCGTGAGTTTAATCTCGTTTTATTAACGACCGCATCAGGCATCTCTCGTCTGACGGGCTTTTTTCCGTTCATCAAGTGCTGGAAGCGGAATGCGTTTAAACAAAGGAACCATTTACAGCATGTGCCTAGTTCCCGTGCCCCTAGTTTTGGAGTGGAGAGCTTGGAAGGAGATTGGAGAGCATTTTATCGCATAATAACCACCGTCTTCTATTTCAAATGCACAGCAATTCTAAAAGCCTCCGAGCCATCCCTACGGCCCCCCCTCTCCAATATCACATCACGACACCACTCACGACCCTGAAAGAAGAAACCAAGCATGGAAGTCCCTTCACATTACGCATTACGGATCGTCCTTCTGTTCGCCCCGCTTGCTTCTCTCGTACTTGCACGCCGGTTTCAATCAGTCAGTTCAAGTTTCGTGAATGATCTGGGTCATCGATCGATAATGTGTACATTATTCAAACAAACAACATACATACATGCATCCATGGGAGGAATCCACCATCCCAAGGTATAAGCAACGCCAACCGCAACGTTATGACCTCGTGTGGGCCTGGGGCCCTGTGCCGCCCCGCCCCCGCCTTAGGCAACTCACTTACGCAGCCAGCTCTGCCCTCAACAGTCCCATGGCCCGCTGCAAATCCACGCTCACGTCTGTCTCCGTGACGTACTCAAAGTTGTCCTGTATCTGCTTCACGATCCCCTGCAGACGCGAGGCCGAGACCGAGACGTCCGTCCCGGGCCCCGACGCCGATGACCCGTATCCGGTCCCGCCGCCACCACCGCTGGCGAGTCCCCGCAGCGCGAGGTACTCCCCGTTCAGACGCGAGCGTCTCGCGACTTCGGTGGCGAGGGGCTGGCGGATGCGCGAATAGATGCCGAGCACGTGCGGCGCCGTCGCTCGAGTCGCCAGTTCGTGTGAGAGCAGCGAAGCGAGGACCGAGGCGTCCTATAATAACGGGGACGATAATGATAAATGGATGAGACAAACGTGGATGATAAACCAAGGGTAAGAAGAAGGGGGGGAAGAATGGATTTTCCTTTTTTACTCGGGACGCGGCACAGCGGCACAGCCCCGCTCCCACACCAAAAAAAGGAAGATAATAATAATAATTCCGGGGATGGATTGACTGACCTCGATAGCCTGTCCCGCGCCAGCTCCTTGAAAAGGCGTCATGGCATGAGCCTGCGTTTGTTCATGTTCGTGATCAGAGATCAGATATGCGCCGCGCCGCGGAGAGGAAATCCAAAAAAAAAAAAAAAAAAAGCCTTACAGCATCCCCCAAGATCGCTACATTTCCAAAAGAGAAGAACGGCAGGGGGGGCAGAACGTTAACGGCCCAGCGACATATCTTCAAACCGCCCAAGCACTGAAAAATTATATTATTATCATTTTGAAAAAAAAAATGCCTTTTCCATGGTCTCACGCACCTGGACCAGTTCACCGACCTCCTTTTCCCAGCCACGGAACAGACTGGAGACGTACGACGGATCCACGTCAGCGACCCAGGGGCCCTTGAAATGTGTTCCCTCCTCGTGAGGACGTATTTCGAAACCGACAAAGTTGATGAAGCGCCCGCGGGAAATCGGATACGCCATTATGTGCTAAGACAATGCTCAAGGTCAGGAACGACACGTGGCCCTTGTGGGGGGGAGGAGATGAGTGATACCCTATTCTTGCCTAGATACTGCCCCATGGTGTAAACATTAGCGCTCAGATACTCGGAGCGAGGACAAAGCTCCCCGCACCACTGCTGCACACAAACACCCACCTGCACTGGGGAGGAAAATACCCTGTGATGAGGGGAAATGCTGGACAGCTTCGCGGCGGGGATGAGCGTCCTGTAGGCCAAGACGCCGCTGAAGCGCAGTTCGCACAGGCTGCGCAGCTCGAGGGCGTCCGCGTTCCGGTGTTGAGATTCCGCCCGGATGGCGGCTTCGTGGTACATCGTCCTGCGAACGGCAGACTTGAGACCGTCCGCGCCGACGAGGATGTCGCACGTCGCGGTGGACCCATCTTGGAAGCGTAACTGGATCGGCGCGCCCGGCCGCTGGGCATAACTCTCGAGGCGCTTGGACGTGAAGGTGCGACAACGCGGGGGCAAGCGATTCAGTAGAACCTGATGAAACTCTGCACGATGAACGGCCATGAGTCCACCTGGTGGGGACGTTTTACGAGAGGGCTATTTTTTAACCAAGCGCACGCCAACGTCAAAAAAGTAGAGAGATGGGATCAGACCTCGAGAGTATATAGGACCCATTGCGCGGCCCTCGGGTTGATCACCCTTTCGATAGTGTATGGACGGCACTGCGGGGAAGTTGAGATCCAGAGCCTCTTGACGCCCGCCGTACGTTCATCCTCAGCTCACCTCGATCTTGACTTGGGCGGAAGGACAGCAGGCGGACGACATCCTCTTCCAATCCGAGCGACTTGAGAACTTGCCTGGTTCGCCACCACACGCCGATGCCGGCGCCTATTTCGGTGAACTCGGTGGCAGCCTCGTAGACATCGACACGAATATCAGCAGATTTGGACAAGGCATAAGCAAAGACCAATCCGCCGACACCTCCGCCGCTAGTTGGAAAATAGTACCGATGAACATCCTCAAGGGGGAACGACACACAGGAAAATTTCGCAGAAAGAAAGAAAAAAAGAAAAACCAACCAGATAGCGACGTGGAACTTGCACGGTGGTGGTGGTTCAGACATGGGAAGGCAGGGAGGGGGGGATTGAGAAGGGAAGGGCAAGGAGTCGACGACATCCTTAGTAGAGTCGCAGGAGCGCAAATTTATTCGAGAAAGGAAATCCGCTCATGTGCGATCCCCACGTTCCAGACAGAAGCTGAGAAAAAAAGTACGTTCGAATCGCACAATTCAGCGATAGCAAGTCCGACTTTTTCGCTCTTCAGGCTTCTTCGCGGCCTACATGGGCGCTGCGGCGCCCAACCCCACTCCACGCCCTCCAGGGGGGAAAAGACGTTCAAAGGCAAAGATCCGCGGGGAAACCGCAAACGCGCGCGAAGATAAACTGTTGGGCCCCTTCCCATCGGAGTCAAATTTGATAGCAAAGTGGCAGGGCGTTGGACAACGTGGGCGCTTGTCGAAGTTGCGTAGGTGGCTGGATGAGGACATTCGTGCGAGGGACGCGGACGGACGTGCTGGCTGCGGTCAAATGCGAGTCCCACGAACTGTCACGGAATGGCAGTAGAGCCTACTTTATAAATTACCGGAACTCCCCTTCATCTTCTTCCCCGCCCCCTCCTCCTCCCAAACATTTCTGATACGGACGGAAAGGAAGATGCGCAGAGACCTTGGCGTTCCATGGCTTGGGGGTTGGGACTAGATGAGTGGACTTTTGGTCCTCGACGCCGGAGGGCTCTCGGTGGCGGCGGCGGCGGTGGCTACTACTGGCCGATGGGCGAGCAAGTACTCGTGGCCAATGAGTGGGAACTTCGAGTTCAGTTCTCAGGCTGCTGGAGTGGCTCGTCTGCATCTGCTTCACTCATTCTGCCGATAGCAGAAGGGGGCCACAAGCCAAGTTGTTCAAGCGGCCACTGCCAGGGTTGTTACGGCACTGCCGCAGAGATTATCAGATAAGCGCCGATGTCGATCAGCTGACAACATTCCGTTTGGGTCCGAGTCCGCCGAGTCCGGGTCCGAGTCGTTTTGTGGTCGTCGAGGCGTCGAGGCGTCGATTATGAACACCATGACAATGATCGAGGTGACGTCGCCCCCAAGCGAGCAACTTATGAAAACTTGTCGTTTTTGCGTCCAAGTCGAACATTTTCTTGGCGGAATTTGACAAGCGAAAGGACCCCACCCCATCACATCACATCACTTTTGATCTTCTGGGAGGAGAGGAATTGTGTTTTCCGCCAGGCGGCGTTCGGTTTCGGTGGGTGATGGCCAGAGGGCCGCCAAGCTCAAGCTAAGCCTCTTCAAACCAAATCAAGGTGCAGGTGTGGGTAAAAGTAATTAAGAAGCAGGTGGTGCGCAGGCAGGTGTACTTACGGGTAAATTGAAGTTCCCACATGCAAAGAGCGCTTGTGTTACTATCGGGGTAAGTAATAAAGCATTCCCCCATCCATCCAGCTAACTAGGCACAAAAACGATGCCGAGTTCTACTGGACGACGAAACGGGTATTTTATCTTATCGAAGGATGTAAATGAGAAATCTCGCATTCATTTACTGTAAAGCGATCTGACGTCAAGACACAACAGGGGAACTGAGTTGAGCGCTGAGCGCTGAGTGCCCGGTTGCCCTCATCGAATGATACTTTACTGTTGTGTTGTCCCCGGGTACCCTGTACCCCTGTGGAGTATGGTCCACTCAAGACGACTAGAGAATACTGTTGTACCTCCTCACAGTCTGCGTGACACGACGGACGCTAATCGCGATCGCTTCGCTTCAAAGCCTGTCCTTGCCCTGCGCAAGGCGGCGCCGATAAAATCGCGAGGAATGGGTGTACCATACTGTACACAGCAGCGCACGCAGCACAAGATGAAGCGAAGCACCGCAGGAGCGCCGCGCGCGCGTCAGTCACCGCACCACCGTTGCTTGCGTTCATGTACGTGTTGCTCAGCAACGCAACCCCTCCCATTACCCACGCACCGCACCGGGATGTCGCTAAGATAAAAATAAAAAAGTCTTGTTCGGTAGGTACAGTAGATTATCGAGGGACCCAAAAGGGACTACACTAGCTCGCCTAGTCCATCTCCATCTCCAACGATCCATATCATCGGATCTCCCTTTCCATGACGCTTTCCTTGTCCCCAGCCAGCGAGAGGCTGTGGTATCAATCATATATTGTACATCATCCTTACATATACAGTACGGGGCTCGCTCGTTCGTCGGTTAGATGCGGGATCGAATGCGCAGCCCTGGTCCCCAGTCAGGGGTTTCAGGGAACCCCCCCTCCCCATCCGAAACGAACACGAATACGAACAGGAGGTGGTGACTTTAGCTTATAGCTTTGAATTTTGAGGGTTGGTTCGAGGGCCCCGAAAGGTCCCAAGGCTAGGAGCACCGTGAGCACCGTGGACACACACAAAAAGGCATATTCCCACGATGTGGCATCGTATTGGTGCGGCGGCCGTAGACCAAAACATGACTACCCTGATTTTTTAAAATGTCATCATGATTGCCTAGGTCGTCCGCGTAGCAGCTGAAAACTTTGGCGTGTTACCGCATGCGGGCATTTAGGCGCATAGGCGCTGACCGCAGCGAAGCAAGCCCAACCCAAATCCAAATCCAAATGGGCCCCTTCCCCCTAATCCTAGTTCCCCAATCGCCGCCGCCATCCCGTATCCATCTTCTGCACCCATCGGAAATCCGCTGAAAATCCGACAGAGGGACATACACATTCCGTCGGAATTCTCCTCCGTCGTCGTGGGGGAGGCAACTTCCCACCTAATAAACAAATACTGGGTCGCGCGAGCACGTGAAGGAAGAAGTACGGCGAGAATCTCTATCCCAGATCTTTGAAAAAGAGGGTCCTATCACCATAACCGGAAGCACGGCCATCAGTGGGGGGGGAATACCAAGCTTCCGGGAAGAAATCTTCAGCAGAGTTCAAGACTCGGAGGAATGGTAGCGTCGGAGAAAAAATCCAAGAGAAAATCAAGAAAATACGCCGGGGTGGGAGAGGGAAAACCGAAAGATGCGCGCCAAAAGTGTATGTGCATGTGTGTGATGTCCTCCCATCACCATCGGTATGCTAGGCGAACGCCGGCGGATACTAGTCGGACATCGGGAAGGTTATTCGCAGCCCAACGGGGCTAACAACTACTCCACGCGTCGGCGACGCGCACCTCGCTTGGCAGTTTGTTTGGGTTGGAATGGAATAGTGGGGCGAAGGGAACACCGACTTGGATCAATTTACGCCAAATGTATGTGAATGACTACCTGAAACGCAACCATAACAACATCACCCAGACGTGCCAGCAAGCAAAAGACTGCCAGCGGATAGAGAGACGGAACAATGACCGATAGAAGAAAGCGGAGGCATCGAGATCGAGCCCTTTTACTTGCTGGTGTTGTCCTTGGTCCTTGAGCCAACGATGGACGAGGGTAAGCCATACAATGCGCCCAGTCTCTCTGCTTGTTATTGGATTGGACGAAGGAAGAACAACCAGTGATTTAAAATGGGAATCACAGGCCGCCCTCCTCAAGATGGGGGAAATCGCTTTCATCGTGGGGCGGGATTAGATAGGGCGCCGCAGAACTTCTCGGTCCTCGATGTGGCATCTCGCGAAAATGGAGGGGCCCCGCAAGTTTTCTGAATGGCACGCCCGAAAGACAAATCTAAGTAAACGCGTGGACTACACAAAGGGGGGAATACACCCTACACCGAGAGAGGATCAAGGGAATAACGTTGGGACATACATTCACGGGTTGACTGAAGGCAACAGCAAAGGCGGCATCGAAGGCGGAAAGCCTCGCAGAAGAATGAGAAGCTGATAGGCATGTTGAGCGGAACGAGATGGAATCAATCGGCCGAGCCTCGAAAAGTCAGGACAATGACCCTCGCTGAATAAATAGTAGGTTAATCAGTCTGTATAGCTCATACAGCCGGCGAATTGACACGTCGGGACCCCTGAGAAGTATGCTAACACCGTCAAGTTCCTATCCATGATGGACAACACATGCGAGACTCTCCTCCTCTGGGAAGGCTAGAGACAGGATCCCACGTGTTATGTTGCAGTGCTGTTCAAGTGAGACGGTGATGGGAGAAACTCGTGTGAAAAGATATGCATGATGGAAGGCGGGCAGATAACGCAACGTGTCGTGATGTGAGAAGATCCTGACCCAGGTGGTAAGGAAGAGACGCGAACGAGAAGCAGGCGACGCAGTTGGGTGGGCGTAGACGGCATTTGCATAGGCCCAAGGAGATCAGGTACACGATGAGGGCAGTACTACGCAAACCAGCGCCAGACATTCAAGTTTCACGCGTGCACAACCTCGAACGATGGACCTAGAGTTGCCTGCTGGGCGGAGAGCGATACACACACACACACACACACACGGAGATAAAGGCCGATGCGCCCTCTACCCAACTTCGATCACAGTCGGTCGGTGGCACGACGCGGAAAAAAATCGATGACGAGAAGTGGAACGAGTGGATGGAACTTCCATGCCGAGAATGTACCACGCGCAAAGTGGGGTTTTCAATTTGCCTTGATGGACCAGATAAGGGAGAGAGAGAGCGTCGAGGGGGAAAGAAGGCCGGCGCGCCTAGAGCCTAAAGAAGCGAGGAAACCGGGAGGGCACTTGAGAGATGGGCAAGGTTGGGAGGGAGGGGTGGGGTGATAGAGAGCGACGGAGATGGGTGGGCTGGATGGATGGCGAAGAGAGAAGAAGGCTAGAAGGGCCGACATCGGAAGAGAGAGGGGTGTCGGAAGGGGAGGACGGGAGGGGAGGGAGAGGGGAGGAGAGTGTGTCGAGATGCGAGCGAGCATAGCATTTGCGGTTGTTGATTTGACCCGCGGTCAGATGCCGAGTCGAGTCCCTCAGGCTCAGGCCTAAGAGTCCCTGCCCTTTCGCTTCCCTCGCACCCTCCCCTTTTCTCCTCCTCCTTTCACCTACCCACCGTAGTGGTTGCATATGCATTGCCCTCGCTGATCCACCAAGATCGCACTCGGACATGGGGAGACGGAAGATTGCCATACAGCCTATAACGGTCCGTAGTAACCAGCCCGATAACTCACTCCTCCCCTTCTTTTTTGCCCGCACCCGCACCCGCACACCGCGTCGTTTGTGCCGTCCTGCACTCGCTCTTTGATTGATGTATTGCCATCGCCATCTGACCCGCTCCATTGTCCTGCGCGCAGAACGACCGAACGCGGTCTGTCACCTTTCTAAAGGCAAGTGGCCGTGCCAGTGCCAAGAACTTTGCTTCAAAAATAGGTCCTCACGTTTTCTGTCCTATAATTCCCGCCCCTTGGCCGCTCACACTCAGCGCAAAACTGGCCTCTTCAAAAAAGCGTACGAGCTCGGTGTTTTATGCTCCGTTGACGTCGCCGTCATAATATTCGGTAAACGCTCTCTTTCTCTCTTCATCGTTCTATTTTTACTCACCTTCGAAGAGCACAAACCTGGCCATCCTGACAAGCTTTTTCAATACTGCTCTACCGACATCAATGGCCTTGTACAGCGACAAATTAGGGTGCGGGCCCTAGATCTCTTCCCGTCGATCATCTCCTTTTCTCTCTAATCTATCCGTTCTCAACAGTTCGACGGAGAACGTGATCTTCGCACTCCCCAAGACTTCAGTGGAGGTGGTGCAAATGTCTCTCGGATGGACGACCTCGGCGATGATGACGATGACGGTGATGCCGATGACTCACCGACTGCACCGTATATGCGCCAGGATAGCTTGAAGGGTAAGAGCGACCCTGAGAGCAGTCAAGTGGCCGGACCAAAGCTGGAACCGTCTGAGGTGCGTTCGACACTCGTCTCCCAGGCTTTGCCCACTCATCCTCCTAGGTCGACTACCGACCGCATCTTCATCTCCCGGGGCCACTATCCACCTCATCACCGACTCTCCCAGTATCCGCCGACCGTCATACCCAGCCTCATGCATCCGGCAGCCGCGCTATCGGTTCATCATCCCCGTACATCACGCAGTCTCCAAATCCTCGAAAGCGTGTCAGGCTGGATGACCACCCGAGTGCGGCGACGTCACCCGTCTCAAGCGCGTTCACTCCTCGGTCAGATTCCGACCCCTCGCTCTCCTCACGTGCTCGTGCGCTCCGTTCGAGTGCACAACCACCGCCCCCGCCCCTTCCGCCACCTCCATACCAACCGGGCTTCTTCCCGGGTTTCAGCTCGCACCTTTCGCCAACGATGGCGCCCGGCAGCGCCGGCGGCCTACACACGCCCGCATCGTTTCCGTCGCCCACGGCTGCGGGAGCGGGAGGTGGCCTGGGCGCCCCTCCCCTGCAACACCTGTTGCCACCCTATGGATCGCCTCGACATCCACATCCACCACGGATCACACAGCCCATTTCGGGCCGAGCACCGAGGATCTATTCGCAAACGTGTTTGGACCCGCGGGTGGGAGCGGGGTAGGTCTCGATCCGGAGTTCGACTTCCTGGCACCACCGCTGACGTTCGACTGGCCGCAGTTCGCGCCACCGACGCAGGCGGGCGGCGGCAATGGACATCATCATCATCATCATCATCATCATCAGCAGCAGCAGCAGCAGCAGCACCCTCACACGGGCGAGCCTGGCTCGCCATCCTGGCTCGACTTCCTGTCGGGTGCGGCGTCTGATGCTCCACGTAGCCCGCGGCCGGTGAAGAGATCCCGCGGAGATGCGTCGGCGAGCGGTGCAGCTGGCGAAGAAGGTTCACATGGTGCGGCTGCTGGTGGGAGCGGGTAGCATATAGCCCTCCGCCGGGGGTGTGTTTATGTGTGTCTCACGGTGTTACATGTGTGTATGTGTGGAGCCCACCGCGGATTACCCTATTTCTAGCTCTCTCTCTCCTCTCTCTCTCTCTCTCTCTCCCTCAAATTTTTTTTCCCGTAATCCGTAATCCCATATTCATCATCATCAGTTATCTCAGTCCTTCCTCTAGCTAGAACAGGGTGATGAGCACCAGCGCACTCGTATACATCTTTCTTTCTCCTGGATCCAGTTGACGTTGGACGATGACGGACAAACGACGACGGACGACACGGACGTTTATCCCGCCCTCTTTCTCTCTAAAACGAACTAGTGCTTGCTTCATGTCGTTAGATGAATATTACATGGTACATAACGACAAATACGACGCGCGCGCGCGCGCGCCCTCCTCACCCAACGCGTGGCGGTTTATTGTTGTGGTTACCCTTTGCTTGGGGTATGGGTGTGCATGTACCCCAGAAGGACCTGGAACGGGGGGAAGATGGAGAGGGCGAAGGCGAAAGATGACGCTGGTCTTTAATTGGTTGGGCGGTTGGCGAAGGAAGGGTCGCTATGGCACACACACACTACAGGCACGCACAGGCATGCCACAACGTAAACTCTCGGCAAATCCCTTAACATGTGGTGTATTCCACTTTACATTTCATAATAATATTAATTTTGTTTTTGTAAAAAAGATTTCCTGGTTTTTTTTTTTTTTTTTCTTTTCCCCCTTTTTTTCCAAGGACTGGGTTGAAATTTTTGGTGTGTTGAAATTGGTGATCGTGAAACAGACACCGTTATCCCCGGGATTTTTACTGTAAGGTTAAGTGACCCAGTTTAAAAGAAAGTGACAAAAAAGGGAAGGTGAGGCCCTGGCTGATTAAAGGCAAACCAAAAGGCAAAAAGGCAAGGCGTTAAGAGGGCCACAACCAAACCAAACCAAGGGGGCACGACGACGACAATGCGCCCAGGGGGGCCAAGTGCGCAAGTTGGCATGCGGGAGTTACGAAGCTAATCGGTGATTTGTGATTTGCAGCAGCAGCAGCTGCCGCCGCCACCGCCGCCGCTTTTTTTCTTACGAGTTCCTTCTCAGGTACGTACGGTACTTTGTCTGTGTTTGCGGATTTACGATGATCAATAAAACACCTGAAGCCAACTTGAACGTCGGTGTTGTGTTGGAAAGCTTTTTCTCCTTAAAGAAGGGGGAGGGAGTGGAGGAACGACTTTATTTTTTCTTATTTCATTTTTCCTTTTCCCCTCCCCCCCTCTTTCAACAACCAAAAAAAAAATTTGCTTCAGCGCGCAAAAAAAAAGAAAAGCTAAATGGACCGTGTGAAGAACCGGGTCTGTCCGGATCATTTTTACTTTTATACTGTTCACTTGGTTTCCTTTTGAGGAAGAGAAAGGGGCAAAGGGGTTAGAAGGCGGTTGGGGTTTGGGTTTGCCATACGCCCGTTGGGTGGTGCTGTGTCGGTGGTCTTGGAGCAACTGCAACTTGGGAAACAACTGGAACGTTCGGCCGCCGAACGAACCCGAGCCGAGGCTCTAGATCTCGTTTTTTTTTCCCGTCTCGAAAGGCGCAAGCGAGCGAGGGAAGCGTGTGCGTTGTGTTGCTCTGTTGCACGTTACGTTGGCGTTTTATGTTGCGTGTGGTCAGCGACCCATGTGGTCGCACGGGCTGATACAGATCAAGGTATTAAGAAACGCCTCAGCTGCGATCAGGGCGGTTTGGGGGTTTTGGGTGTAACTGTGGTGTGGAGCGCCAAGTTACGAGTAAAAACTGTATAAACGGGGGGAAAAAAAACTACCCCTCAAGCGCTGTACAAGCGCTGCACGGCGCGCCCGAAAAAACCCAAACCCAAACTCTTGTCGCGCGTGTACGTACATACGTTGCTTTGGAACAAGGGGAGGGGAGGGCGTAGTGGTGGTGGTTGCTTTCCTTCCCTGTTGTGGTATGATATTACCGTACGTGTGGTCCGCCTTCTCCATTCTCGCTCGGTACCGCGTCACGTCTGTGACTAAGCACAACAGAATAAGCAAAAGTGAGCACCACCCGAGAAGGCCGAGCCCAACCCCAGGCGAGGCGAGTGTATGGAATTGTGTTATGCACATCGGATCGGTTCTATTCCGGTTCAATTACACACATACACTCGTTTCTGGATTGGCTGAGAGCAGCTTGTCGAGGAAGTCTGCATGCTTCTCTCGTGTTGTTTTGTATCTCCGTATGCACAGAGCACCTGGGTTATGGCGTACACTTACACCCATGAGGGTCCCATCAATTATCTGTTATGTCATTCAAACAATACAGGCATTCAGTTTAGTCCCCACCCACCTCCTTGGACTTGCCCCAAGCGGGAAGAATAAAGAATAGGCCGGCTGCGCAAATGAGTGAAGTCCCGAGGAATCCGCGAAGAGCCAAGGAGCCGCGGGCGAATGGTAGATTCTCCTGTTCAGGACAACTGAGGTGATCAGGCGACGAATGATGAACCCCCTTCCCCTCAGAAGCTCATTCAAGATGGCAGAATCACTCGTTTAGGACCGACTATCAAGCGACGCATGGACGAACGACCGGCTGCAATCCCTCCCAGAAGCTCGTTCAGAATGTGGATCAACGTTTCCAATCGCGAAGCAGGGTCCCACGTGGTACGTCAGGTTCTCGAGCAACTGCTGCCGTCACGGGCCCCAATAGATTTCCGCCAGCCAGCAACGCAGGCCAGATACAACCTCGCCGCGCCTCCCCACTGCTTTCCCCTCAGGGCAGGGCGCAGGGCTCAGGGATGGCTCAGGGTCGAACATTGACGGGCCGCAATACGTCGAGAGGCCTTGGAGCTCTTGAGGGGGAAAGCACCCATGAGTGGACGTGGCTTGCCGAGATCTGTGGAGTGGTGATCATGATATAGTCGAGATCCTGGTATAGACGGCTCTATTGTTATGGTGTTCCGTTCCTCCGATGTCATCTTTCGCTCGTTGTGATGTTTCTTTTGGAAGATTGTAGTTCCCCAGTCGAGCTCAGGATGGTGTTTACTACGAGACGAGATGGAAGCCTTGGAGCAAATTATAGCAACGATGATATCCCACAATATTAGATGGCCTTGATGAGCTGTTGCTGCTGGTGAGCGTCTCTAGTTGAGTCAAAATCGAACAAGAGAAGGCAGCAGACGAGAGTCGGAGGCAGTAAGAATGACAGAAGGTCTGTGACAGAATGTGACATTTGTGTGATGGCCGAGAGAGCGAGGCGCAGTGTATTGGCCGAAATTGGGAGGCAGTATGGGAAAATTGAATGATGAATGAATGGGTGATCGAAATGAAGCGCAGCTGGTCAGCGTTGTGCCTGAGGGTGAGGGTAGGGGAAGATCTCGCAGACCGACATGTGGATCTACTCAATTTGAGTCAAACACAGGACGGTGAAAACTGTTTCATCTGGGCAGGGTCATCACAACGATGCCACGCTAAGACCGCTGCGAAGAAGTTTTTTTTGGTCTGCCGAGATGCTGCGGGTCGGGTGCTGAGGTAGTCGTTGCTGGAGTGGGTAGAGGCTATGTCCTGCCAATTGTGGGCAATCCGGTGAGGACGGGGAGGGGTGCTGACCGTGGGACAAGACGAGCCAAAGTATGGGTCCGGGTAGAGGCAGTGAGGCGGCGCCGGCCAGAGATTCGATTCCCGATGGTAACGATCTGATTCCCACGCTCGAATCCCTCGATTGAAGCTTAATACTTGCTTCAAATACTTTTACTTTACCTCCCAATGAACCTCTCTCGCCGCCAGCAACATGCCCGTCGATCTTTCCAAACCCCATTCAGACCGTCGCAGACTAAACCGTGATGCTGCTGCAGGCGTCCGACAAGACGGCATGCATTCCCGGGAAATCGAGATGAAAAGAAACCGCGGAGAGATCTCCTGTGCCGAATGTCGGAGGTGCGTGATCGGTCACCCCTTGCTTGCCAGCCAGCCATGCAGCTCTGCTACCTCTGCCGTGCTTCTTTCTTATCCTCTCTCTCTCTTTTTTTTCCTTCTAGACTTAAGATTAAGTGCGACAAACAAATC
Organism: Russula compacta; assembly: GCA_022376555.1. Classification (NCBI taxonomy): domain Eukaryota; kingdom Fungi; phylum Basidiomycota; class Agaricomycetes; order Russulales; family Russulaceae; genus Russula; species Russula compacta. The sequence goes on along the minus strand of WTXH01000051.1, from coordinate 76,911 downwards.
CCCTGTCAATCATGTCAGGTATGTGCCACCCAATACCCTCGCTATGATTTTCGCTTGACGCCCACACAAAGCGCAGAGGATGCGCCTCTTTGTGTCCGAACGGTCCGTGCTCTCTCCATTTTCGGTTTGGGATGCTGAAAACAATGGGCTTTTGCTTACCTAGGCAGTCTTTCGACCGGACAGGGCACCCGGTACGACCATTCCTCCGCTCCTGCGCTGTTCATAGGATTCCAAGACTGACCGATGACGCGTGAAGCTTTGTCATAGCCGCTACCGAACACTTGCACCGTCGGATTTCCCGGATGAGTGATCGGATTCGTCAGCTGGAAGATGCCCTTGCTTTGCTTCAATCCAGCGTCTCCAAAGAGCCTCACCCATTGCTCTGCGAAAATTCCATCATCGTAGATAATGAAAACCCTGATGAAAGGTCACCAGAAGGTGAAGATGAAGGGACGGCAGAGGTTTCAATGGCACTCGGCACCCTCTCTGTCTCTGACCACGGCCTTTCGCGCTTCTTTGGATCCACCGGTGGATCTGACCTCCTGCTGGTATGTCATCCCCTTGAGCATTCTCTTTTCCAGTTGCTGAATCTGATCTCAGATAGACCACGATGACCTGACAGAGTCCCCAAGTCGAAAAACAGAAACGAGTGACAGCTCAAAGGGATCCAACTTTCCCCCCCAACTTCAGCGCTTCTCCCATAGTTTTCCATTTACTCCAATGGGGTCTGTCAAGGACACGATCATACTCATCAGGGGCTATCTGCCTCCATATGAGCAGGCTATGGCGATGGCCGAGTCCTACTTGGAGAACGCTACGTGGATCTTTCGTAGCGTAACCCGGCATCAGCTCGTAAACGAGATGCTCCCTTCGATTTACGGGAAGCAGCTAGTATACCCTTCAGACGACTACAACGGACCCCATGACCTCGCGCTCTTATTCAGCATCTTCGCCCTGGGAAGCGTCCTTGACGTTAACTTGCCAACTTCTTCTGCGGAATCCGAAGGCGAGCACTATAACCAGCTGGCTCTGGCGGCTCTCTGTCTGCAACAGGTGCTTGAGAAGCCATCTCTGGTGACCATCCAGACTCTGCACATAGCGAGCCTCTACCACGCAATGCTTGGAAACGAACTAAGTAGTGGGGAATCGAGCATGGAGTTTACGTGGTCACTCGTGAACTTGGCGGCCCACCTTGCTCAGACGGTGCGTTATTTTGACCCCACATCTAGCGTGCCGTTCATCCTCTCCTAGATTGGACTACGTAAGCTGGAGGTGCATGCATATGTATGCACTGAAAGTGCTCACCGAGTTGTTAGACCGCGATCCTGCCCAATGGGAGAAGAACCCGAAGATTGTCCAAAGACGTAGGATGGTTTTCTGGGACCTTTTTGTAGGGGACTCTTGGCATGTACGTAAAACTCGTCGGCTCTCTCCGCGCACCTATAACATCTTCATAGTCGCTCTCCACCGGCAGACCACCCACGTTCAACCGTGACTTTATAGACTGCAAGTTCCCACAGGATGATGATCTGCCTACAACCCTTGACCCTGGCGACGACTCCTCAAGTATATATATCGTCATGACTTTTTGGTTTCACTCTTGCTGACGCTGACAATAGAATGTGTTTGGGGATTCCGCTTCGCCCTTGAAGGCATGGCGGAAATCATCGCACGTACTCTCACCGCAATACCTCCTCGCTATTCCACTATCAAGGAGTTGGACCGCAAGGTCCGCGATATGTCCCTCAGCCCCCAAGTACTGGATGCAATACGTGGCGGACCTGGTGTCGATCCTCGATCTGTTCCCCTTCCTGCCTCCATGTTAACGATGATGATGGCGAACCTCCCGGACATTGGTGAGTCAACGTCCCCTTCCCAATACGATGGTTGTTGGTGCTGAGAAACACTTTGAGTGCTCGTGTCCCTTCATCGCAACTTCTTTGTCCAGGCCCTCATCGAGGAGCCCGATGATCCGATAAGAAGCCAATATTCACCGTCGTTTTTGGCGACTGTCCGATCGTCCAGGAATATTTTACAAAGGGTCGAGGGGCAGCTTCAAGTCCAGCGGACCATTCTCTGTCGATTCTGGAGTGTATGGACGTATACGTTCTCTGCCGCGGTATGGTCATATCATATGAGCGACTTGCCCAGGGTGCGCGCGGGGTCTCATCTCAACCTTTAGGTCGTTTTCGCCTTTATCGTGACACGCAGTCCGCGCTCGTCCCTCGCGAACGATGCCATGATAGAGCTCGATAGAGGATGCTCGTTGATAGAGGAGGCCGCCAAAGACAGTCGCCGCGCTGCCAAAGCCCTCGTACGTCCTCCTCCCATCCATTCGTCTGAAAGCGTAGCCTAAACACTATCCCAAAAATTAAAAAAAAAAAAAAAAAAAAAACAGGCCATCCTGAATCGCATGAGGGAGAAGGCCCGCCGCGCTCTGACTGCCGCACGAAATAGCCCCGCACACTCACAAGTGGACGGTGCGGCGCTGGCGGCGTGGGGTGGCGGCGTCAAGCAAGAAGAAGAGATCGACGACGAGTTCACCGTCTTTGCAGGTCGCACAAAGGTATTCCGACCGGGCGCCGCCTCACCCTTACCGGCCGTGGGCCCGCCCTTACTCACGACGATGGGGGCGCTACCGCTAGACGAGGCGCACCACCTCGCCCACGCACCACATCTCCAGCACCTCCAGCACCTCCAGGCGGCGCAGGGCCGGGCCAGGGCCCATCCTCGTCCCCGTCGATGCTGGGCGAGTGGCTCGCGAGGCAGGAACAGTATGTAGGCTTGGACCCGCACTACGTGGTGCCCATCGAGCCGCCGCCGCAGCCCACACCGGGACCGCAGCACCCGCACCAGCAGTACGGTTATCCAGAACAGGCGCAGTATACGCTCGAGCCTGCCGTCCCTCCTCCCCCCCTTCCTCCCCATCCACCACCAGCACCACCACACCTCTCGCAATACCTGGCTGCGCCGCTGGCCCCGTCCTCGTCCTCGGCTTCCTCGTCGCCCTCGGTGCCGTACAACCAACAACAACAGCACTACGCGCCACCGCCTTTACCCCTCCACCGTCGGCATCGCTACAGCCGCACCCGCACCCGCACCCGCACCCGCAACACCAGCACCAGCACCATCACCATCATCTGCACCTCTCCGCGCTTGTTTCGGCTCCTCCTCCTACTCAGCATCAGCAGCAGCAGCAGCATCAGCAGCAGCAGCATCCAGAGGAGCTGGCCGAGCTCAGGAGGAGCTACGCGGTGGCGGCGCTCGCGCCTCAGACGGAGCTGTCGCATCTCGGGCTGGCGGCGAACGGATCGCGCGTGAACGAGACGTGGATGTCGTTCGTCCATCAGCATTCGGGCGTGCTCGACGGTGGTGGTGGTGGGCGACATATGTGACCCAACAAAAAAAAATAAAAATGCTACCCTTCGTTCACTTTCCACGAACTGCTTCTACTCTCTCTCCTTCTCTCTCTTTTTTTCTTTGTCTGTCTCTGGGGTGCCGTCCCTCGCTTCATCATGCTGTAGCTCCTCTCCCATTAGTTGTATCCCTTGATGATTTTTTATTATCTCTCTTACATTACAAACAGTCCACAGTGTAATCAGTCAGTCGAGACGGACATACCCCCCAACTTTATCTATCTCTCTCTCTCTCTCTCTCTCTCTCTCTCCACATCTGTCCTCTAGCGATAACACAGACTATTATTTTGTTTGTTTTCTTTGTGTAATCGATAGGTTTTTTTTTTTCTCAAAAGTACTTAAGCGTCCCCAACGAAGGCGTAACACTAGTCGAGTGATATATGTCGCTAAAACAAAGGTGAGTTTGGAAAAAACAACGAAGCGAAAGGAGAGGAAGAGGGAAGGGAGGTCCGTGACGCCTACAAGTATCATTCCGCTACTCCAATAGCGCAAGAAATAAAAAAAAAATAACGAGAAGCGAGGTACATATGAATAGATATATATATACGTATAATATATATATATACGAGAGCAACAAGGACACAAAGGAGCGGGAGGGAGGGCAGGGAAAGATGAGAATATAAAACGCAAGGGAGCAAAATATAGGCAATAACTTCAGCACCAGGCACGACGTAATACTAACAGGACTACTACTACGATTACGGGAGGGGAGGAGAGGAGAGTCCACAGTCCGAGGGAGAGAAATACACATCTCTACGAAAAACAGGGCTGACACAAACGAGCGATAAAGGAAAATGAGCGAGAGGAAAGAGAGAGGGAGATCGCGCAATATAATGATAAACATCGATACGTTATCTGCTGTCCATCGAGCGGGAGGGGGCATCACCGAGATGTAAATGATGATAAGAGGGAAAGTGTGTGAGAGCGACTGTGCAGTTGTTTGGAGGAATATTACGAGCTAGAATAAGACAGATAAAACAATGGCAATCGGGAAAAGAGGTGCGAGGGCGAGAGATCGGGAAACCCAAAAAAAAATTGCGGGACCGACCGACCGACCGAGCTGCCAAGGCAAGATAGTAGTGCAAGTGACGGCAAGGGGAGGAGGGAGGGGGTTCAGTGCAAGAGCTTGAGCGTGTCACCCTCAAAGGCGACCCTTCCGCGGTCGTGGAGCGTCTTGGCAGCCCGCGTGACTTCGGCCGTGTCGAATTCCTCGTGTTTGTCGGGTGGGAGCGCGGCATTCATATAGGCGACGAGTGCCGCGATCGTCAGCGCGTCCGCGGGGGTGTACGTCGTACGGAAGAGGTAGGTGATCGAGTGGCGTGTGAAGTTTAGCCTACAAGCAAAATGAAAAAAACGAGAGCCGTCCCGATGCCAAGAATTGAGAATTAGCACAACGTGGAGTATGCGCGGGGTCAGAAAAAAAGACAGTTAAGCGAGCAATGACAATTAATTGATAGGGGCAGAGGTGGGGTGGGGTGAAAAGGATTAGCGAGATCTCCGGTCATAGGTGGAGGGGAAAAAAACCGTACCTGTCCGCGGGGGAATCCAACTCTGCATAACGTGGAGTCTGGTTATCAGTTGCATCGGCGTCCAGAACCGCGTCGGCATCTTCTGCTGCGGTATCCACTTCCTCAGCTTCGGCACCGAGCTCATAGTAATCGGTCGACTCGTCACCAGACGCAGGCGTTGCGCGTCCGCCGTGCGTCACGCTGCCCACCACTTTAACCTTTGTCTTCTTCTCACTGCAGTCGGACGGAGAGAGGATGTTGAGAACGATTGTTGCAAAATACAAAAAGGAATGATGCGACTGACTGTCGGATAACACATTTGCTCCTGTGCTGCTGCCATGGGTACGCACAGAATGTGCTGTCCTGCCGAAGCTGAACCCACTTGCGGCACAGAGCGCAAAACACGCGGTGGGGTTCCACCTGTGCCAGCAGTGGATCAGCACGTAGCAGTGCAGCGCGCTGCTCTGCATTTCGTTTACGAGACTCGCTACCGCTGCTGGGAGCGGGTGTAGACAAAGAAGGGTCTGAGAGTTGTGGCGCTGATGGTGGCTGAGGGGAAGAAGACGCAAGTGGGCTCGGTGGATGATCCTTTTCCTTGACTGTGCGCGAAGCCGGAGGTGGCAGCGCCGAAACCAAAGCGAGCCGGTGTTGTGACGGAGGGGGTACGCTGAGGAAGACGAATTTGGGCAATGGATAATTAGTACGGATTTTTTTTTCTTTGGGCAATAGAGTTGGAAGAGTGAGCGGACCTTGGGATCGAAGATGCAGCGGAAGGAGCTGACGGCGACGCGGGACGGCACTGGGCACGGTGCTGTGACCATGCTTGGGCAGCCTTGGTCTCTTGGCCGACAAAAATCCAGCTGTTGCAGACCTTGCAGAGAACACGTTCGCCGTCATACTTGCGGGCGCCAGGGTCGGCCGCGACAAAGGGTGGCGCCGGATCTTTGGTTCTGTGAGTCGGCACCGAGGGACCGCGGGGCGTTTAGTATGGATGACGGCAGAGAGAAGTTGGAAGGTGAATGAATGACGAATGACGCACCCTTTTCGGGCAAGACAGCTCTTGCGGTGGGCATCCCAAGGGATGGAACAATAAGTCGAATTTGGGCGGAGGCGAATCCACTTGTCGCAGGACGCGCAGAGAACGCGGTAGGCGTCGAATTTGGCCACGTAAGGGTCTGAACGAAGGTACTTGATGCGCTCCTCTTCGGTACGTTTAGCCCGTCGGCGCTTGGATGGGGGTGGCGCGGTAGAGTTGGTTTCCGTGGAGGGGCCAGAGGGCTGTGCATGTGATTCGGGAGTGTCGGGGACAGGCGGTGTGCTGGAGGAGGCTGGGCTAGAGGAGAGGAGGATAAGCGGGCTGCGGATTGAGATGGCAGGGGGGAAGAGTGGGCGAACCATCCGAGCTTGTGAGCGTCCCAATGTTGGGTGGTAAAGAGCCCGGTATGTTCATCCCGGTAGGAAACGGACTTGCCACAGGCCTCGCATGTGACGCGACCGGCCTCAAAGTCCTTGGAGGAAGATGGGACATCGCCATGTGGGCCATCAGGCTCCTCTGACGCCTTGCGTTTGACGGGCCGCCTGACAAGGGGGTTAGCAACGAATGCCAATGAGGCCGACGGGGCAAACGTACATGGGTGGAGGGGAAGGAGAGTCGGCGGCGGTCGAAGGAGGGGTCCGGCTGCTTGAAAGAAAGATGAGCAGGGGAAAGGAGAAGGGAGGAGAAAGAGAAATACTCGGAGGAGGACATGAGCGCGTGTTGAGAGTTTGAGAAACAAAGTCAAGTTGACGCGCGGGTTTAAACGAAAGACGAGTCGAGTGGATGATGATGATGATGATGAAATGGAATCACGACCAGAAAATAAAAATAAAATAGAATAGAATAGGAGAAGAGAAAAGAAGAAATGAGGTTGCATCTCGGATCATATCCCTTGAACTTAGTCGCACAGCTTTCTCGAGCTCGCTCACTCCCTTGCTAGCCACGTGGTTATCAACCTCCTTCCGCCCCGCCCCACGCAACACACACATGCCTCATCCCCTTGCCTCCCTCCCTCCATGGCCCCCCAATTCGAGACCGTCAAGGTCAGTACTCTCTTTCCCTCTCAATCAATCACACAATTCATCTGCAACAGTCATTTGCAAACGTCCCAATAACCGCTGATGGTGTTGAAACAGTCTCTTTCCTCGAGGCAGCAGATGGCCTCATGAACTTGTTCGGCAAGTCCATCACTGCAGCAACTACAGTATGAACTAGAACTGAACCCCCTCCCGATAAGATCTCTTGGGCGGCCCCATCTTTGCATTTGTCCAATCCGACCTCCGGAATAATATTGCAGTGGGTTGCCCGCCCCGCCCCCGACATACCCCGGCATTTCCTGACACGCAGCATTTCAGGGCGTACGCGCCCGATATAGTGCTTACGAGTCCGTGTCAGGAACACTCGAGAACCTCGTTCGGGCTGACGCGCGGGAGGGCGGGATGCACGGCACAGCATGCTTAGTCCGTTTGACCCGGTGCGCACAGCTTGTTCTTGTTCCAATCATCAACCTACCCGTTCTGACCGTTTGGCCAACAAAAAACTTTTTTCCTCCACTAGTGGCCTCCTATTCACATGTCGCGCATTGCAGAATGCACAGGAGGACCGCAATGCGGAGCTTCGGATATGTTTCAAACGGGCATACGATGTCGTGCTTCGCCACCACCACTCTTTTGTCATACGCTCCGTTGTTTCGGTCAGACGACCCACATGATTCTGTTTTCTCGTATTCTTAGCTCATGCCCCCCATGTGCAGGTTGCCATCCATGCCGTACCCCGTCGCGACGACTTCTTTACGCGCATCGCCGAAGGCGGTGAGGTCGAGAAGCTAGACATAGAACTCGCAAAGTGGCTCGCTGCGCTTGACGCGCTCATCATCAGGCTTTCTGCCTTTTTCGAAGAGGGCAACTATGGTCGTGTCTAAATGTACACACTCCCTCCCAACAATCATGTATTTATTTTAGAATTAGACAGACCTTTTGAGTGTGTTCAACACGATGCGATCACGTGTGGGACTGGCCACGATGCAGACCGCGGCTGTCTGAGCTTTGGACGTCTCCTCTCTTCTCTTCTCTTCTCTTCTCTTCTACATGTCTTCAACTCCGTCTGCGATCCCAAAGTCGGTCCAGAACAGTTCATTTCTCGACCTTCTCAAGCCACGGTATCATGAAGCCGTCTTCCGTCTCAGGAACACCATCGTTGCCCTCGTCATCCTTGTCACCCTGACCCATCTCCTCCCCCTCCCAACGCCCTACGCCTCCCTATGGAAGTTTTACCGCGACTCCTTCCAATCTTCATGGGAGAAGGGCCTCGCAATCGCCGGTGCGTGCGGCCCCACGTCTTCTCCCTCTCCGCACACCAACTAACCACTAACGCTTGGAAATCCCGGTGCGCGTGCGCGTGGTGGTGCGCGTCGCGCGTCGATCCAGAATTATTTCTCTTCTGCGCCCTCCTCCTTAATATCATCCAAGCGGCCCTCGCCATCCGCTCCCCTCCAGCACCTTATCCGCCTCTCCCCTCGCCCTCCAAACCCCAAATACACTCGCCCGCAGCCTCCCTCTCAAAGGGACGCCGAACGACGACGACGACGACGACGACACCACCAGCCTGGCGTAGCGGCAAGGCCGGCGCCGGCGCACTTTCTCCTCAGGTGCGTCATCTCTCGTCCACCTCGACCGACTTGACTGACCGACAACAACCTCACTCACTTACTCATGCGCGTAACAAAAATAAAAATAGAGCACTCCCCAGCGCCAACTCGCCTTTTCCACCTCTACTTCCGCCGGCGCAGGCGCTAGCAGCAGTAGCGTTGGTGCCGGCGCAGCAGCAACAACAAACAATGGCGCGTCGGCCTCTGACCCGCGCGGCCTCGCGCAGTCCTACGTGCTCGCGTTCAACTCGCCCTCCTCGCCCGACTTTTCATTCGCCTCGTCCACGGGCTCGCTCCCGCCTTCCCCGTCTCCCTCCCAATCACTGGCAGCTTCGACCTCGGTCTCGCCCCTCGCGGCTTACCGCGGTCGGCGGGCGCCTACCGGACGTTCGTCCATCACTCTTTGTCCTTTCCCCGTATAATTAATCAGTTAATTTCTTTACTGTTAGGTGCACTTGACGGGTCGTTGTTGGCACGACTTGCCCAAGGGGATTCAGACTCGGACTCGGATGCAGCTAACGAGTGATTGGTATCTAGTGTCTAATGTCTCGTTATGGTAAGACTATGGGCGGGCGGGATGTGTTCTTTGCCGGTCCGGGTTGCTTATCCAGATCCGAAGCTAGAGCACAAAAAAGAGTCGTCAATATATCCATGGGTGTGCAATTATTCTATCCTTTTCGTGTTATTGCAGTGCGGACAGCCTAAGTCGGAGGCGGAGGCCGAGAGGTGGCTCCGGGTGGACCAGGGGGGCAAAGGCAGCACACAGCCGTTCCCTTGTCGACCGTGTCGTCGGTCGGGTCAGGATGCGGATGTAGGTTCCTCGTCTCCCGAGTTGCCAGCGCCCGCCAGATACGTATCGCACTCGCGGCCGGCGCCTCGGCGGGGGAGATGCGGAGTGGGATGTACAAATGTACACCGTAGGCCGAGGTACTAGGGTTACTCATCTCTCGAGGGCCCCTTTGTCTTGTTTTTTTTTTCCGCTCTCCATTCCGGTGCGCCAGGTCCAGGTGAGGAGAGGTCAGCGCCAGCACATACACGCACGCGTCTAATTCGGGTCACCTTGGCTCGGGAAGCGCGACCCATGACGCGTACGCGTAACGCCGCGCCGCGCCGTCACCCGCCGCTCAGCCACTGCTAAAAAAAAAAATTTTTGTTGCGGGAGAAATGTCTTTTTTCGAAAAGGGGCTAGATGGCCGTTGTCGTTCGTTTTTTTTTTTCTGCCGGCCGAACCCGTATGGCTACAGTGGTAGAGACTAGACTAGAAGCTGGAAGAAGGGGAAGCGCTGCTTCCAGCTTGCAGCTTCCATCTCTTTCCCCCCCAACTTGACATTGATTGACATACTGGCGCTGGCAATGACAGGCCAGGCAAACTGGGCACTTTAAGTAAACAGCTGCCGGCCGCTCGGCACTCTCAACGTTTCATTCGACGGAATGCGGAACTTGCTTTTATCCTTCTTTCTTTCTTTCTTTCTCTTGGCACCGTCGACGTTGCTTCTCTTCCACCGTTTGTACGAGTACGATGGAGATGAGGGAGAGACGTTCCGATGGCGGTGTGGGGTTTTTTTGTTCAGCTGCTCCATCTGTCCTCGCTCGAAACACAAGTGGAAGCGAAACAAGTTTGCAAGTCAGGAGTAGGGCTGACATCATGTGAACTGATGGGGGGGTGGGGGGGCTTCGTCAGCCATTTCACAAAGCCAATATGTGCCATGACCAAGCAGGGCGCCCCCCCGGGTGAAGGGAAAGGAAAGGGAGAGGGTCGCGACTCGCGAGTTGTATTACTGAATCTCCGGTCAATCGCAGATATTGTGATGATGTGATGCGTTTTTGGGTTGCCGACGTTGATTGAATTCCATCTCATTTCATTTCGGTTTTCGATTTCGGGGAGTATGTCTTGCATATCTCCGGACGTGGCGCGCGCGCGCATGCGGGGGGCGGCGGCGGCTGCAGTTAAGGTAAGTGTCAGCGGGTCGGGGGCGTTGGTCTTGTGATGGTAAAAAACCTGTGTGCGCGCCCTCTGATCGATCTTGGTTTTCTTACCAAGTGCATCGTCGGGCCTCAGTCACGCGAGGTGACCAGTGTTTCGTTTTTTCCTTTCGCTCGAGAAATGGAAAAGTCGCCGTACTGCCGGGGCGAGGCGGGGAGGAGGGGGGGCTAGTCCATATGCGTGCATGTGCGCGCAAGTACTGAAGTTGTAGTAGCAGAACGTCGGAAATAAAAACCTCCGACTCGGAGCCAGTCTCTGTGTGTTGGTTGTGCTCCGGCGGACCCCGCTAAAGAAGACGAACCATATCATGGAACAGAGTAATTTGCATTTGGCGAATAAATTACAGGGCTCGATCCATTCTTGGCCTTGTGCGAGGAAAAAAAAAAAAAAGAGTAATAGTTGTGAACACGGGCACTGGTCTACGGAGTTCTGTTTGTTTATTTCCAGACCGCGGAAATACCATAGCTTTTGTGCGGGGTAACCTAGACCTGGTATTATCTCGCCGGTGTGGAGGCCCACCGGTCACCTGCGACAAAAAGCAAAAGAGAATTCTACACCGGCCCTCGGATATCGTAAGGGCCACGGTGCCGCTCGCCCGCTCGTTCGCCACCACTCACTTTCACGCGTACGTACTCCGTACGTGCACAATCCCACTGGCAGCGGCCGTTGTTTGGCCACCCTCTTCGACGCTAGAACTTGACACCCGCGCTTCCATCCGCCGCGACGAGGCGGACAGCTGGACGTGGACGTGTCACTCTGTGATGCAACGCACTAACCTTGGTCTGTCTGAGTGCTTCTCCTGTCAAAATCAAAAACATAATCTCCGAAGAGCACGAAGAGCAGCAGCAGTCATGTAGTTCGGGGACAAAAAAAAAACCGAGGGAAGGAAATTGCCTCCTACGTTGCCACGCACTGGCTGTCGCGTGCCAGAGGAGTGGAGAGAGATAGAGGACTGACTGAGTGTCAAAACAAAAAGACTGAATAGGTTTCCTACGGGCGACTCTGCCGTATGTCTGTACTTGGTCACGACGCCACATACCGTAGAACGAAGGACGTGCGTTGCCCCGTTTCGGATCGGGTCAAACGGTGCCGACCAGCTCCACTTCGTCCAAGACAATGCCGTTGTGTTGTAACCTTCTTTTTACCAGAGGTGAAACAGCTCCGGGAGTTATGAAGCCACCATTCTTCGACGGGAGCTGCTTCCTGTCATGATTCATGATAACCGAGAGCGCAGCCGCTTCATCTTGTGATGAGCCTGCATACTGCGTGACAGATATACATTACCATAACCTTATACGAATCAGCGCTCTGCATGTGATCCTCGGGATCGATATTTTTAATATTCTTGTGACTCGGAGTCGCGTTGCGATGCGGGATTTTTTTGTGCCTCCGCGTCTGGGTTGTCGATATGAGTTGTAATACCAGGGGCTGTCCTCACCTCTCTATGCCCGCTCAATTAGATCATCGGTACATAATGTCCGGACAAGCGTTGAGCGTATTTATTCCGAGGGAGGAAACACAGCAGGGTCATGATCAGTGTTATGTCTCACATCCAAGGGGCAAGGAGTGGCGTATGTGATACCAGACTGGTACTGGAAGGTTACAGCGTCATGATGTGAATAAACACGGTCACTACGTTTATGTGAACCGAGAACGTACCCGAAGCACGATATCTACACATCGACTCGTGTCAGCGCAGATGATCAACACAGGGATGATGTGTCAGAAAGTGCGGTGTCACTGTTACACTCACGATGACGCGGGCAGTCGAGTAGGACATGACAAACTTCCAGTGAATAGATTGTCCTGCCCAATGAAAATCTATACGCATATACCCATACGATTTATCTACCAGTTGGCCACCACCACTGTATTATCATGGCCTCGCCTTTTTTTTCTAAACCGGTGTCAACGCAGCGCAACTAAAGTAACCTCATACCTCCGGGGCTTGATTCGTCATCTTCAAGTTCGACAGTCCGTTGGTGAGCTTGGGGAGAAATCAACATGTACCTCGTCCAACCAGACTGGCTTCCTTTTCAATCGCCCGATCAGGACCAAGAGATGGCGGGCACGCTGACAACACGTGCACAACGCAATGCAAAAAAAGGGAGTGCCCTGGCCAGGCCAGCTGCGTCCTTCTTTTGACCTCACCGCTGGCCTCCTGCTTTGAGTGCTCACTACTCACTATGCAAGGTGTATACGTCTCCCTGCGGTTTCTAACATGACTAGGAGCTGAAGCGGCACAAGCGCGCGTGTTCGTGTGTTTTCAAATTCATTTACTTTTCAACTTGGGTAGAGCGCATATAGCGCCCTACATAGCACGGTTTACAAAATGTATTTGTGTATCCTCCCCGCATCCCGTCTTGATAATAAATGACAGCTCCCCCGACTTGTCAAGACCAACCTCGCGTTGTGTCGAAGTCTGAGGGGGGGGGGGGGTTGGACAAGGTACTAATCCCCGAGCTCGCCAGCGTGGCAGGGCTCGTCGTCATGCCAGGTGATTTGTCTTTACTACCCCAATTAGATGACTACGTAGGTGCTTTCCGTCCATGCTGTAGTAGGCCCGCGTGCTGATGCTGTCATCTAGGTCTGCGGCCCATGCATTGCCAGCACCGCAGATATCCGCTTGGCCGTCCACATCTTATTAGGTTAGATTAAGGTTTCAAACCATGAGACGGTATTCTTTCATTTATCAATACCAGCTAATGTGGTTGCAGCGTGCTTATGCTCTTAGGTTAATCGTAATCATGTCACGTCCGGCGAGGCATGTCGTCAAGTAGTCGTCGGTGGGCCCCACCCCTGAGCTCGGGGGAATGCGGAGTCACTGTCAAAGGTTGCGAGAGGAGTCGTATTGTCGGAGGCCTTGGAGCGCGCGAGGAGGCGGTCTTTGGACTTTGAACTATTATGAATCCAGAGTCCCCAGAAATGGAGGGAGTCTAAAGCGACAAGTCGAATCGCGTCGTGCACAAGTTGGGTTCTAAGCAAGGAGGTGAGAAGGCGCTACCAGGACCCAACGCCTTAGCCTCATCGTAGTCCAGGGTCTTCGTGCGTGATATGGTGTCGGCGAAAGGACAGATGTTGTATTCCACGAAAGACCAAGCCTAGAGCTGCGTCGTCGTAGAGTATGGTCAGATCTTTATCTAGCAGTGGCGTGTGCGGGTTGCCGAGGCTCAGATAGCTAGAGCTAGAACTCTGAAGGCCTGCCTTTTCTCCCACACCACAGAGCTTGGAGTCCGGAGGCACGATGTGCGGGGGAAGTCGACTCGGGCAAGTGAGGTCCAGAACACAGTATATGGATCATTAAGTTCTAAGCACGATCTACTCGTCATACCGTTACAACGCCGCCGACCGTGGCGAGCAGCATCACATCGACCCGACCGCGCGTCTCGCGCGTCAACCAGCCATCAAGGCGCTCAAACAGGGCCATAACCGTGTGGCGGCCGCCCCGCGACCCGCGTGCCTCATCATCACCACCTACTGCTGCTGCTGCTGCTGCTGCTGCTGCTGGTGCTGCCGCAGCCGCTTTCTTGGCGGGCCACATCGCCGCCTCGTCGATACCGATAAAGTTCACCGTTAGCGGCGCGGTACCCTCCAGGACGAGGTCGACCGACCAGCGATCGACGCCAAAGAACGAGGCTTCTTTGATGTGGTGGCGCGTGTACTCGTTTGGTGGCGCATCGTCGAGCGTCCATCGTAAAACATGCGCGTCAAAAGCGATCACTGGGTGCAACAGGAATAATCCAGTGAGTGGTGGTATGGTCAACGACGTGACAGCTGCTTACCGGTCCAGATAAGCCCAGGATGGGTTATCTGTAGGGTTAGGCTACGCGTACCTGCCAACACGTCGACAGCATCGTTGATAGCCTCGATTTTAAAAGCGTGTTCACCCTCTGCAAAGGGGGAAATGAATCCAGGCTCTATAGGAAGTGGTATCCTGTATGGGACATGAACTGAGGCAGGCAGCAGCATCAGCGAAGAAAGCAGAGGCCTGAAGACGAACATCACTTACTGAGGAAAACGGGTATAAAATATCCCAGTCCCCATTCCAGTCATGCATATCTTCTTGAACGGCCTGCGTACCGAACACACCAAAGTTTGCAGCAATGTCGTTGACCAATTGCTCAAATCCGGGAGCGCCGTCAGCAGCCCCAACATGAAGGTATCGCTCATGAGAGGTGATCTATCCAATGCATTAGGATGTTAAGCCAAGGCAGATGCCAAACGCCACGAGGTGAGCTCACATTATCGGAACCCAACACGAAAAGGCGACGCTGATGGCGTTCATCGAAGGGTGAACGGACAACGAATACCGCTACGATAGCGATGGTCGTGATGTTCAGTATTGTGACTGAATTCATCCGTACACGTTGAGAAAAACGGTGCGAGAATGGCGTACGAGCGGTACGGCGAGAGATAATACAACTATGACGATAGACGCGATGATATGCTCCGCAGGCGCCTCTGCGCCGAGGCGTCCAGTCTGAAAGATAGACCAAGTTATATGCCAAATTTGGGTACGAAGGTGAGGACACACCAAGGGGACGAACACGTCAAGGATGGTGCACGCCAGTCTTGTGCCTATATGAAGGGGTACAAGCAAGCCCAGCGCGTACGCCCACAGACTGACCACGGCACCAGGATTCAGAAGCGCGTCCAGCGATAAAGCAACGAACAATGGCACGGCGGAGACGAATATGAAGCACGCTGAACCGATGCCGAGAAGTTGTAGCGCTAGCGCGCTGCCCGACTGCATCAACAGAAGAGCAGTGAGTACGTTGCGCTCTGCAACGTCGGGCAAGACAACTTGCGATGCGAGCATGCCTAGCGAGCTCATCAAGAACGGGTTCAGCAGATAAGGTGAACAACACACCTGCTAGCGCGGCGGGGCCATACAGGAGCAGCGCAGAGTGCTCAGATGCGAACCAACTCATGTTGTGATTGAGGACACGACTCATTATGGCTGCAAGCCCATTCGCACCGATCAACGCTCCACAGAAGGCGACGAGGAGCGCACGAGCCCCGTTCCACTGCGCCGTCCAGAAGCCGGCTGACTGGGAGCCAGGCATACTCTCACGGTATACGAACCAGAGCATTGCGAGTGAGAGAGAGAATAGCGTGCCATACATGACGCGAGCAGTTGCGAACTGATATTGTACGAAGCTGCCGAATTCCGCAAAAAACACTGTAGTAGGGCGTGTGTAGCCTGTCGTCAACGAGGGCAGCGGAGACGCATCCGAGGACAGGTATCTCAAAATTGCGAGAGTGTTCTCAGCCATGCGCTACTGATCTTTAGTTATCGTGATACAAAGTGAGCAAAGTGGGCCTACTTGGGCTACCCCAGGTTGAATATTTTCAACCAAGTCCTTTGGTATATTCTCAGCGTCAAAGAGTTATAGCCTGTATGTATGTCGTACCTGGCGCGTGTGGTACACATAGCTGTTACCGATAACGGCCATCTAGGTCTAATATAAATCGGGGAGGACTGAGAGGGAGACGCAGCACAACATACGTCAAGCCCTGTGACATTGAGGTATTGCTCAAATTGACGAAAGTCGGTACTGAATGTGACAAAGTCAGCCATCCCAGGTATAACATCGTACGTCCAGCGTAGCGCACGCACTCGGAAAGTAATACTCCAGAGCTGAAGACCTCGTTGGCGATGACGGTACCAAAGGGTCTGGACGATATCAGCGACAGCAAATGCGGTCAAAACAGCATGGCGTGCCTTGGGACTTTGGAATATGCCCGAATCATCTCTTCAGAGGTCGCCTGGAATAGCAACTCGCCGCCCTGGTTTCCGGCAGCTGAAGTAAAGTATGAGAAACAGCAGCAAATAGAGAGGTCATGACGCACCTTCCAAGTTGATAAATGCACGTATACTGAAAGAATTATTATCAAGTAGGGAATCTATAGTGAAGACGCGCTGCAAGGACGCACGTGTGGGCTATGGGGTGCTGTGTGGAGAAAAGATGTGACGCATCCTGAAGCGACTCTTCTCCATGATTAAACACTTGACTGGCTCAGCTAGGGAAAAAGTGTTGAATGTTGAGTGGGACTGCTCACAGAAGACGATGGAGTAATTGGGTGTCCATCCGGGAGTATGCGTAAGCACCCGGATGCACTCGAGCATGACGCCAACGGCAAGCGCGTCATCCGCCGCGCCGGGACTAGGCAAGGTGCTATCGAGATGTGCGTTCACCAACACGGCATGTTTTTTGCCCTCGGCGGTGCCATCGGACACGCGGATCACGATGTTAGTGAGGTCGGCGTAGGTCTTGTACACCCTTTTGCCCATCATGTCGAACCTGGGGGGAATCGTATGGATCAATACATCTCGTACGAGTGAAGCATAGTCGCGCACCGATGACTGCCACTGCCTCGTTGATGCCACACCTCGCACTCCAGCCTACGTCCAGGATCCACGTGCACCAATCGCTCGCATTCCCTCTGGACTTTATGAGCCGTGTCGACCATCCATTCGTCTGCGAGAGCATGTTCAGCAGTTCCGACGGTGCGATATCCAATGTCTTCGGAGAGGTGCCGGACGTATGCGAGAATCTGAGTTTCCGAAACCTGCGGAAAGCCAGTTCCTGGGTCGACGCTAAGACACGCACGTTGTCAGTAATGGCGGGGATGCGGCCAAGGAGGAACACGTGGTCACAGTTCTGTAATGGGCTCCGGAAGGGCTGCAAGGAAAGGAAGAGGAATGAGCAACGAAAGATCGGACAGAGACGGAAGAGAGGTGGAGTGACTACCATATAGTTCGCGGACAGAAAACCATGGTATGAAAACGAGTAACGGTAATAGACACAGCAGAGAACGGATGGGACCCCATCCAGCGGTTTCGTGCGAGGGGGCCATCGTTTGAGGGATATTTTTCGTTCGGTGCTGAGTTGGTGAATATAAGAACGATGTGAAAGCGGGACGCGACGCGAAAAAATCCTCGATTCCGTCCGATTCGGGGGAAGAGTCGCCTGCTAGCATTGCACTGCCTACTTTCGCCGTTACATGTGCCATATCCAACGCCATATCGGAGATGGTCGCGGGTCCGTCCGTTAGGCGAGAGATGTGTTGGCCAAATGGTCAAGCTCGCGTACTACTGTTCACGGGACACCGGGACACAACCATAATCTGATCGAGCGAGCTCACTATGCCCCACCGGCAGCTAGCAGCGAGCCGCTCCTCGCCAATCTAAGCGGATTGTCCCCCGCGTTTCAATATCTTTTATGACCACTGGTGGCACGATAGTGGTTGACATGGTATATAGAAAGATTCAGAGTGTTTGAATGTTAGATCATGTGTGTTGAGGCCACATGCACAGCCCACACAACAGCAGCTGGACCCAAAAAAAAGAAATGATTTGTTCTGGAATTATCATTATCCTTCTCGTGTTTACAGAGCATTATGCACCAGCATACAGTTAATCTCTTGCAAGGCTGAGAGGATTTTCTGGCATGATGGTCGCCCTGTCCATGTGTTCGTGTCACTTACGAGAAGACAGGATTTACACGGCGAGTTACTGCCTCCGGCATCAGAACTAGGCTTTCATGTCGGACACCATCATCTTGATTTACATCAGCGCCAGTGCAGTGGTAGGTTGAGAGTTCATGCTGCGTGAGCTTGGGCACATGTACTGCTGTACGTTTCGCACCGACCGATGTTTGTAAAATTTCAATCAAATGATGCACCAACATTCTTATAGGCTTATACAATGATGGACTCGCTCATTACTTTGTGAGAGGCATCTTCGTCTTCGCCTCAGGTTGAGTCCTGACACTCGCCATCTTCAGGGTGCTGCAATTGATCCGACAATTGGCTGCTGCAACACATGCCTAAGACAGGGACCAACTACTATCTCTGTAGCTGTACACCAGACAGCCAACTTACTGTATGGCAATGGACTTTGCAGGGAGCAAAGACAACCCGGAAACGGAGCCAGGTGAACCACGAGTCCTGCACACTGTCGCAACACCCCTGAGGTTGAACATAGTCTTCTTCATCGAAGGAGGGCGCTTCTACTTGCTCAGCGCAAATGGAATTATCAAAGTCAATTGTATAGGGCCTGGGACAAATCAGATCTATTCTGTGGATAGTACGACTTATGCGCTGAGTGGTGATGGCTCTAAGAATACAATGAATATGAGTAGGGTGGGGGGGGGGGGGGGTTGTGATTATAGCTATGCTTCCGAATCCGCACTCTAGCTGCGCTGCTGAGTAGCAGGCGAGTCGCGCTCGTCTGCAGCGTGATTATCACGAATGTGCAGCATATTCCCATCCGCACCCACGCGTATCTCCGCGGTGTCCCCATCACTGAAAAAAAAGGAGGTTTGGCCGTGACATCAGCCAAAAGGCACACCGCGCACATCCATGAGTAACACAGGCCTACCGTATCGTGCCGACGAGCAGTTTCCGCGCCAGGGGGAACAATACGTCCGTGCGCACAACGCGCGCAATTGCGCGCGCGCCATATACATTCGAGAAGCCCTTCTGCGCCAGCCACGCACGTGCAGCGTCGTCGACGTCGAGCTTGATGCGCCGTTGCGCAAGGCGTGCGGCAACGTCGCCGAGGCGGAGGTCGACCACACGTAAGATGGACTCATGGGCCAACCGATTGAAGACGAGCATCGAATCGAGGCGGTTCAGTAATTCAGGCGGGAACTGCTCGGCGACGCGTTCCAACACTTCTGTACGCGCCGTGGGTGTGACAGTGCCAGAGCTGTCGGAGGCTGTGGGGTGAGCAAGAATGTCGCTACCTGATGGAGATGGTGGGAGAATGAGCAAAGGACTCGGCATGACAAAACCAAACGCACCAATGTTACTGGTGAGACAAATAATGGTATTCTAGGCGCGAGGAAATTGAAGACATGCGGTCAGAGATCGGATAGAAACACACCCTGAAGTCGACTTTTCTGCCCTGACTATCTGTTATAGTGCCTTCGTCGAGGATTTGAAGGAGTATCATAGTGACATCCTACACCAGGAGGCACTTTCGTCAGAATATTCTCTAGGGATGATCACTTTGCTACCTTGTGCGCCTTTTCGAGCTCATCCAGAAGAATAACAGCTAGAAGGGCAGTGAGACGAAGCTGTAGTCTCACAGATACGATTGTCGCACCATAAGGCTTCCGTCGAACAGCCTCGGTCAACTGACCTATATTTTGATATGAATCGCGAGCCTATCAAAAAAAAGTCATCAAAACACGTACCGCCTTCTTCAAACCCAACATATCCGGGAGCTGCCCCAATCAAGCGCGACATTGTGTGGCGATCGTGATACTGTGGATGGCCTCAGGAACATACTTGCCTTGCGAACTGAAACCCAGAAGATCTTACTTCTGACATGTTAATATTGATCCTAAATGTAGATCAGCACAGCTCCAAAGAAAGGAACCCAAAAAAACCCACAGCGCCCTTTGCTCGTCATTGAACAAGAACCCAGCGAGCGCTTTACATAGCTCGGTCTGGTAACTCTTAATGAGTAAGGGACAAAAACATTACGACCACCGTTGCATACCTTGCCCACGCCTGTCGGGCCCAGGAACAAGAATGAGGCCACAGGCCGTGTCGGCGCCTGGAGTCCAGCCCTCGAGATGCGCACTGCATCGCTGACAGCGCGCACAACATGGTCTTGTCCGACAACGCGCACCTTCAAAGCGTCTTCCATCTACCAACACATAGTCAGCCATCACAGACACGTACAGACACATCCACGTTCCCCTCGTAAACGGGGTAAGGCAAGCACGTACGTGGACAAGCCGCTCGCGCTCGCCTTTCAGTAGGCTCTGCACGGGGATGCCCGTCGCACGCGCCACTACGCGGGCAATATCATCTGATGTGACGCGCTCGCTGAGCATAGTGCTCTCGCCATTGCCCTCTGCGGGGATCTCGCGCTCGAACTCAGGAATTGTGGCGTAGCGTAGGCGCGACGCGGCCTCGTAGTCACCCTTGCGCTGTGCAACCTCCAGCTCATGCTTGGCTTCTTCAAGACGACGCTTCCTGTCTTTGTTGCGTTGCAGGCGCTCACGCTCTGCAAGTGTATTTATAGGTGAGACCGCAGCATTCAGGAGGCATCACGTACCGGCTTGCCATCGTTTCTCGAGTGAGGCAGCCTCCTCACGAGTACGATCCAGGGCTTGCTCGAGCGCCTCACGCCGCTCGACGCTGAGCGGATCCGACTCGTTTCGGAGGCTGGTAAGTTCGATCTGCATCGTCATCATCGAACGATCAAGCCGCTCGAGTGCATCAGGCTTTGATTCCTGCGCAAGGCGCAGCGAGGATGCGGCTTCATCGACAAGATCGATCGCTTTGTCAGGAAGGAAGCGATCGGAGATGTAGCGAGTGGCGTATACGGCGGCTGGTACATGAAACGGTGGTCAATTTAAGAGGTGTTGTTTATGGGAGGGAACACGAACCAGTGACCAGCGCGCCGTCAGAAATTTCAACTCCGTGGTGGACCTGCGCGGGTGACATGACATACACCGTAAGCGGATGGGGCGGATGTACAAACAGACCTCGTAGCGGGGTTTAAGACCGCGTAGGATAGAGATGGTAGATTCAACGGTGGGCTCCTCGATTGTCACAGGTTGGAAACGACGCTCGAGGGCTGCATCCTTGCTAATGGTCTTTCTGTACTCGTCCGCTGCGGCGGCATCCAGTCAGTATATCCCCTGGAAAGTGACGTCATAAAAAGTGTACGTGTTGTAGCGCCAACAAGTTGCAGTCCTCGAGCCAAGGCAGGTTTGATCATTTGTCCACCATCGATGCTACCCTCGGTCTTTCCCAAGTTGAAAAGCGTGTCTAGACGTTTGATGGAGGGTTCATTGAACGAACAGGGGATAGATTCAAGTTACGTACGGACTTCGTCAATGAAACAGATAACACCACCGGCCTTAACAGAGGTTAGGGACGAGACAAGGTGTATTCGAGGAGGTATGGGAACAAACCTGGTCTTCGATATCGCGAATCAGAGCCTTGAACTTCTCCTCGAACTGGCCTCGAATGCCAGAACCGGCCATGATAGCTGAAAGATCAATCGAGAGCACACGCTTGTTGTGCAGAGACTGCGCACGGTAATCAGCTGGGGGATACAATACAATTCAAAGTGGACCGTACTTCTGGAACTTCCTTCGCGACAATCCTGCTCGCGAGGCCCTCCAGAATAGCCGTCTTGCCTACGCCCGGAGGCCCAATGAGCTGCAGCACACAGCTCAACGTATGAATACGACGAAAGATGATTCAAGCACGCACCACTGGGTTCGACTTTGTTCTCCGAGATAGAACTTTAGGAAACCAGGGTCATCTGGTGACCAAAAGAGACGATATCACACGAGGGATTACACACTTTGGATGGTACGCCGGATCTCTGCATGCGCTGATAAGTCCAGAGTAAACCAACCAAGAATAGAGGATAGATGGCTTTCCTTCCTCCCTTCCGATCACGGGGTCAAGCTTCCCGGTCTTTGCCAACTCCGTCAGGTCGGTGCTCTGAAAGAACAACAAGCGGCGTAAAGAACGGGCGGGACCAAAAACTGGGCTTGCACGCACAAATTCCTTGAGAGCGTCCCCTTTTGCATACTGCTGTTGCATAGGAAACTTGAAACCCGAGAACCCCCCACCTCCCCCCTGTCCCATTCCCGGTGGGATCTGTGCATAATGACGGACGGACGGAAGAGCAGGATGAAGAGGCGGGCGGCCGCCGGAAGCTAGTAGTGGTAGCAGTAGTACGGGACGATGGCCGAGTGCATGGCCATGCCTGAGGTTTGGGTATACTTTAAAGATGCTGTTATGTCTGGTTGTTCTTGACGCGAGGCCTTGAAACATAGACGATGACACGAGTACAGAAACCAAGGCAGGAGCAGCACAACGGTGATGAGGTCGAGAACGAATACTGACGCGTAACTGTCGGCGCGTCTCCCGCGTGTCTCGCCTCGCCTACTATAACTGTAACCCGTACTGCACCTGCACTCTACTTCTCCTCGACGGCGACGGCGACCAACCAACCCACCGAGCGATGTTCTTCATCGTTCGTAACTAACTTTATGATTGACTGAACCAAGCACCGACCGATGATAATAACTTTGCCCACACAGAAAGAGCTCACGCACACGATCATGCTGCACCCGTCCTACTTTGGCCCGCGCATGCAGCAGTACCTCGAGTCGAAGCTCTACTCGGACGTAGAGGGCACCTGCTCGGGCCAGTTCGGCTTCATCATCGCCGTCGTCTCCATATCCGACATCGGCAAGGGCATGGTCATCTCGGGCAACGGCCAGGCCGAGTTCGTCACGCGCTATCGCGCCATCGTCTTCAAGCCTTTCAAGGGCGAGGTCGTCGACGGCGTCGTCCACAACGTCACCCGGGTACGGGTGTTCCGTCTCTCTCGCCTCTCTCCATTCCGGTTTTGTTTTAAGAGCAAAGCTGACCATGCGACGCAGATGGGCATTTTTGCAGAAGTCGGCCCTCTAAACTGTTTTGTCTCGCAGCAGGTGCGCGACGCGTCCCGTGCTGTGCTGGGTTGCTGGCCTAGAGTAACACTTGCAGCTCCTTCATCCCGATCTCAAGTTCGACCCATCGTCGAACCCACCATCCTACACGTCCCAAGATCAAGTAAGTCCCCTCCAAAGCCCCCACCCCCCACTCTCCTATGCTCATTTCCCATCCTCCTTATCATGTCGCTGTCGACCAATAGGTCATCGAGAATAATACGAAAATACGCATCAAAATAATAGGTACTCGCGTAGACGCGACGGAGATTGTGGGTTTGCTCCACTCTACCTTTTTCAACCACATCTCACTCTTTCTTCCCTATTCTTTCCAGTTCGCAATAGGGACGATTAAGGAGGACCACCTCGGCGTGATCGAATAACTCACCCTCTTTTCTTCCCTCTCCTTTCCTTGCTGGCTGTCCTTGCTGTATAACCTCAATGCGAACTACCATTTCTCCGAGGGATGCAAGATGCGATATATTCCAGCACTGTCACTGCGCCTGCCGAAGCTGGACATTAGGGCACACTTCTCTTCCCTTTGCCACAGAGCAGCTTGATTGCGGAGAAAATGAGAGCGAAAAGAAGAAGAAAAAGTATGTATGTATGATGATATGCGATCTTTGTCGAGGGGAAGAAGCAAAAATAGATAACAAAACGAATCAAAAAAAGGCTCTACATAGAATATACCTGTAGCACACGCACAATGATGATATGAGACATAAAAAGCCGCAATAAAGCCACCACTGTCTGTCTCTGCTCTCCGAATCTACTCTTTCTATTCTTGCTCATCTGCAAACCGGAGTATCTGCGCATCTTCGTCAACGGGCACATCCCGATATCCCCTCCGCGAGCGTAACGAAAACGTGGCGTCGCGGACCCACTCGGACGCCACCTCAAACGCGACGCTGGCCATCCCAATGACGAACCACGGCACGCTGGCGAGTGTCTCGACCACCCCGGCATCTGACGCGCTGAACCTGGGCCGCGCTGCGTCGCCGCCGGGCAAGCGGATCGTGCCCGTCGCGCGCCCGGACCGCTTGTAGTACCACGTCGCAACGAGCGTCGTGAACGCGAACGGGACCACGAGCACAAAGAACCAGAAGAGGAAGCCGTGCCCGGACACGCCCGGGCAGAGGTGCCGCCGGCCGTGGTCCGGTCGCTCGCCGTCCTCGCAGGTCGAGTGCGGGATGCGCCGGTAGGGTGTGCGTTCGTACCAGTACTGCGCCCCGCCACGGCACGAGTCGTCGTTGGGCAATGGCTGTGTGCCCTGGACGAGCACGCACTCGCCATTTGCATTTCGCTCGTAGTTGAATTCGCTGGCACGTCATGAACATCGGTATCCTCCAGGGAACAGATTATACGATAACACCCACCACTCAAAGTCAGAGGCTGTGCACGCGCAGTTCTTGACAATGACTTCCTTTGCTTTCTTCTGGTGTCCTACGACACAATTGCGGTCGCGCCTACGACGATGATACAAAGTCTGCGAAAAGACCATCGGGTTATAGAGAATCAAGGTGGTCTAGGACTTGTTTACCTGGCGACCGAAAAGGCAACGTTCAGCACGTTCCTCGCTCGGACTCCACAGCTCGAAATCGTCGTGCCCAGGGTCCTCAATATCCAGTTTGCCTGACGCGAACCGGTCAATACGTCAACTACATAAGAAAGCGAAACCAAACACGCACACTGGAGACTTGTGAGCGATGTGAAATCGAGGTGCACCGCAACCGATGCAGGCGAGCGCGCGTAAGTGCCAAACAAGATGAACCGCCTACTCGTGTCCGACGGCACGGTCACGATCGAACGCACTCGGATCTTTTCATCCGTGAATTTATACTCGCGCCAATTCAGGCCCTCGTCGGTGGTAAACAGAACGTGGTCAGTCGCCTCCTCGTCATTGACCATGACAAGAACAGAGCCCGAGTCACCGAACTCCCATAGGTGCGCGTCTTTGTGAACCTCTTCCCATGAGAAACCTGCATCGCGGCTCAGGAATGTGTCACTCTGCGCGTATGGCGCGAGGTTCTCGCCCACGTTCCCCACGGCCATGATCAATCCAACGACAGAAGGGCTGCTAAACGTCGCGCGAGGGTCGACTCGCTCTGTATATCCGTGCACATGAAGTGAGCAGGACTGAAAAATCGAGTATCACCACATGCATCGATGACAGAAAATTTGGGAAAGAGCATACCACACTTCGGCAATCATATGGCTGACCCCGTGAGTCGAGCTTGGGAGGGGTCAAGGGTTTCCACCTCCCACCATCGTTATGTGTGATGCGAGTTTGCAGCTCCTTGTTGCCCGTGACGGCCGCTACCTCGGGATTGGACACCACGTTGATGAGTGCGATACCATCGAGTCCGATCATCTTCTCGAAATCGACGTACCCGCGGTGATCGCGGTTCACGTTCTGGATCGATGGGCTGAAGTATGTCCCGTTCCAGTTCGACTTTAGGATGTCACCCCAGTATGGTTGCGGCGGCTCGGACGTCGTCATATGCAGGAAGACGGAATCAGTGCTCGACTCGAGGATGGTGTAGGCCTTTTCGATTTTCCGACGGTCATTAAAACGTGAAGAGGACATCAAGATAGGCTCACATGTTGTTCTAGGTGCATTGAAGGCGGGAACTGGCCAGCAGCAAAGGTGTGACCGTCCAGGGAGACCTGCAAGTCAAGCGAGCGCTGCTCGGGTAGATACTGTGTGCACAGTCCTCCTGTCAAACCTCGCCATACCCAAACAGGCTGACGGAGCGACGCACCTCGGCGACGATGAGGTACTCGGAGAACTTTGCAAATCCGACGATCTCGTTGAATATCGTGGCCTTTTTGTTGTAAAAGTCGCGCCCGCTCACGAGCTGCATAGGGTTGGTCCCCATCTGAAAGAAACGTTGCAAGCCCGTCTTGTCGCGGAATGACTCGCACAGAATCTGCGACGGGTCCACAAGCAGGCCCTTGTCACGTGCCCACGCGCAGTTGCGTACGTATTTCTCTACGAAGAACCACTTCCGCCCATTGTCCCGCGAGAAGAATGCTTCAACGTGGCAGTTGGCCCCGTCGCTACTTGAGCAATCCTCGTCGCCCGTCCAGATGATCCAATCCGAATGGTCCGGGTGGAATTGCAACACTTGCGCGCCAAACGTGTTCGGCAGTTTCGGCGCAGTCAGGCGATTCCACGAGCGGCCCGTGTCGGTGGTGTAGAAATACTTGTTCGAGTTGGTGATGAGGTAAGCGCGGTCAGGCGTAAAGGAATGATGGTAGAATGTGAGGAAAGTCTCTTCTGGGAAAAGGCGGTCCCACGTATAACCTTCGTTGCTGGACTGCCAGATAGACGCGTCTTGGAGTCGAACGAGGATAGTCGTCGACTGATTGAAGTACGCGTGTTGCACGATCGGTGCCGGGAAATCGAACTATCGTCCATGCCTCATCAGTAGCCGCCTGCGGTGTCGGTGGTAAACGCTTACAGTTTGATGAATGACACTGCCCTCGGCCGGTTGTGCTAGAGGCCATCATCCCTGAGTATGACGATCGCAATACGGTCGAGTCAGGCACGACGCACCTTGAGAACACTTCTTCTCGACAAGCTTATCCTTGTCGACGCCACTGCTCCGGTCACAGGTATTTCCCGGAATAAGGCGGTAGCCAGGCGAGCCCTGGTATGTTTGGTCGGGGTTCTTGCACACACCCGCGGGGATCGGCTCTGGGCCAACTGGCACACACTGGTCGTTGTGGCGGACATAGTTAAAGTCACTGTCGACAATGACATCAACGGACGGTTAGCAGGAGTCCAGAGTGGCGCTCAACGCAACCTACCACTCGTAGTCCTCATCCTGGCATGGACAATTCTCCTCGTGCTCTACAGGATCTGAGAACTTTTCGCCGACGTAGCAGTCCGCGCCAGACTTGCGGCGCCAGTACCATTGCTATCCCATGCTCGTCAGTATATATACATCTCTTTGATGAGGGGTGCGCATACCTTATGCCCCATCAGACACTCCTTGTTCTTCACCGTGCGCGCATACCATCTCTCAAAGTCTGCTTCGCTGCACTTCCGCCTGCCCATCGGCGCAAAGTCGAGGAAGACAGCGGCGAAGCGTCCTTCGGATGTCGAGTCTTGTCGCGAGAGTTGGCCTAGCAGAAGAAACTTTTGGGAAGTCGAATCCTGAACCGTCGAAAGCGCGCGTGCGCGGAGGTTCACCCCGAGTTGTAGGGTATTCCTACACGGTTTGATCAGCCACTTACATCCATGATCGGAGAACGGGGGCGAAAGATGAGGGTAAACGTACCATGTCTTGCCGAGGTCGGTCGAGTAACTTACAAAGTCGACTGTTTCCTCGTCGTTGACAGCGACAATGATGCCGCCTTGATCGCCAAATTCATATTTATGCGCCTCGCGGCGGACCATTGTCCATGTCACGCCGGCATCGATGCTCAGGAACGTGTCGGAGTCTTCGTACGGGCGGAGCATGGGGCCGATCGAGCCAACGCCCATAACGAACCCGGGCGCAGGGGAGGAGAATATACGCCCAAAGTTATGCGGGATCGTGACCGAGTGCAAATGGAGGGAGCAGTTTTCTGTGTCGGAGGGGCTGCAACTGATCCGCTGACCTTCGACGTCCTGTGCTGGCGGGCGAAGCGAGGACCAGGAACTCCCTGTGTGGCAGATATCAGCAGAAGTACTTAGCGCAGAAAGAAAAGGGTCGGCGGACCGTCGTCGAACGTGATCAAAGTCTTGAGTTGTTTCGGCACGTTACGCCCCTCCACGTCCTTTGCATTGGCGACGATGTTCGCCAGTCCGACGCCATCGACGCCATACAACGACTCATAGTCAATATAGCCCACCTCGTTCCGGTTTGTGTCTTTCAAACTCTCAACGAAGAATGTGCCGTTCGAGTTGCTCACGAACAGTGTACCAACAGCGCCCGAATCGTTCAACACGACATCAACCGCGAGCGAGTGCGTGGTGCTCTCGACAATCGTGTATGCGTTCTCACGCAGGCGTGCGCTCGACGCGTGCGGGAATTGTGCCTTGGCCCAGGTGCGAGTATCTACGGTGACGTAGAGCAGCATATCACTACCGGCGCCCTCACTCAAGTCCTTTAGCGCGACGACACCAAATTTGGACACGATAGCGAAAGCGACGACGCCGCGCGCGACGCGACCGACGCCGAGATCCTCTACCCGGTTATCCCTCAAGAAGAAGTCGGTGGAGTAGAAAAGGAGGGAAGAGGAGATGGAATGGTGACCGGTGGCGGAAGTGGAATCAAAAGCAATGCAGTAGACCAAATCAGGGTGCGCGTCATGCTTGAAATCCTTTGAACTATGCGCAAAGGCGCAGTCCGAGGTCTCTGTGAGGAGCAGTTGCGGTTGAGTTGAAAACGCGTCCTTGGTATAGTACGTCTGTTTGAACGGTCAGGAAACCTGGTGGTATAAAGGAGGCTGGGGAATAGACCTCGTCGTGACAT
This sequence comes from Russula compacta, assembly GCA_022376555.1. Lineage (NCBI taxonomy): Eukaryota > Fungi > Basidiomycota > Agaricomycetes > Russulales > Russulaceae > Russula > Russula compacta. Next base: position 48,373 of record WTXH01000051.1, on the reverse strand, counting down.
ATCGAGGACCAACCGCCCTCCTCACGCCTACATTCGGTGCCCTGATAGATGACATAGCCATATTTGGCTGGGTCGGAATGGAAGGACAACGGGCGTGCAACATAGGACGGGGACAAGGGCACATTGAATGAGCGCCATGTTTGACCACGATCCTCTGTCCGGTAGTGAGTTTTTCCGCGGGTGAGCACGAAGGCCTAGGCCGGAAGAGGAGTCAGCGCCGCGCTCAGACACGTATATAACCTGGAATCGAAACGAGGCAAAGGTCCTGCTGGCCAAAACTTGGCGAAATTCGTGCAACCACCCAATGAGTATGAGGGTAGACGTGGGCTACGTATATCAGCGAATGGGTTTGTGGTGTCCACAGCTTGCAGGCACGATGAGACCCTGAAGCTGGGCACCCCGGGTGTATAGTAATAGGATAGTATATGTAGCGTGGGCGCGCATTGGAACATGGCAAGTTTCCATATGATTGTGATCGAGAGGGCGGTAGCCAAGGGGAGCCGAAACGCATACTAGGGATTGCGGTGTGAGGAATAGACGATGCTCACCATACGGTTGTTAAACGGATGCTCTATGAACATAGCTGTCTCTCCTTCTGGTATGTCTTGTGCGCGCTGCCAATTTTTGCCTTCGTCTGTGGAAATGTAGAGGTTGCGCTGGACAATATCATGGTATACGACATTCTAGAACAAATTAAGCTCGAGGTGTGTGTTGCTTGGTGTATATGCGGACGACATACGGTAGCATCGTCAAAGAAATATAGCCTCGCGGGGAGATTTTGGAAGTGATTGACCTTTACTTCGGGTTGATTTTGTGCTTGGACGAAGAGGGCGAGGAGGAGGGCGAGGAGGAGGTAGGCCCTCATGGTTAGAGTAAGTAATTATAGGCCCCAGGTGGGCAGTGATATAGAATTATTAGAGGTGGTCAGGTCAGGTCAACTGAGAGGGAGTGCCGCAGCCCGTGACGTGTGTGCTCCCCTCGACCCCAGATTGGGCCCACGTGGCGTGGCATGCACTGGATGTATTGTATACGCTAGCGACTCGGTTTAATGCACGATACCCCTGCAATGGTTCTGGCCCTGACTATATATTACTGTATATCATATATCACACTTCTCTGCACCATACCAACCGCCATACCCACCACGTGCGCTACATTTAGGGTAACTACACAATGCCGTGTTGTTCAGGAGAGGAGTGACAGTGCAGTGGGAGGATGCAGAACGCTGAGAGTTTACAGCAGAAACCACTTTGACAATTCTGGATGGCATCTTGTCTTGGACTGCTCAGGAGCATGCTTAATACATCTCAGTAACCGCACAAACTTTTCTTTCACATCCGGGCTGGTCACTGTATTACTGTCCAAGGAAGCGAGTGGGCATCTATTGGAAGACACATGTTGAACCACTGATTGACAAGTTATGTGTATGCGTTTCGCCGCCAGCTGACGGTTGTACGTGCTGGACGGGCAGGAGAGAGAAGAGGCGGTGAGGCGAACGGTTAGTCAGGTCGGAATAAATTCGTGTAAAAATGGTACGACACCACCGACCGACTGACAACGTCCGATGTCTCTCCTTCTCTTTCTCTCAACTCCATAGATACCCCTTTTCTTCCTTCTATCATCTCCATCTCCTCTACTATGGGCGCGCTCCAAATACTTACCCTTGCCCTCACTCACCCAAATGAGTTTCGCATTCTATTGCAGTTCTGGAATTACTACGAACGAAAACGCGATATCACACAAAAGGAGGAGCATTCCTCCTCGGGATGGGATAGACCGACAATGCGCAGGTGTTGGGAGTTGCTTGATCATAGCAGCAGGAGCTTTGCTGCCGTCATAAAGGAGCTCGATGGTGACCTTGCCCGCGTCGTGAGTCCCCTCTTCATTTCAAGTCCTCGTACTGGTACAATATATACACCCCTTCCTCTTCTCGCGAAAAAACTTCCGTGTTGCAGAACTACGCATTCGCTTACCTCATTCACCGTCTAGATATGCCTCTTCTACGTGGTCCTCCGCGGACTTGATACTATCGAAGATGACATGACCATCACGGATGATGTCAAACAACCTCTCCTCCGATCCTTCCACGAGAAGACCATCACTCCCGGCTGGAACTTTAACGGCAATGGGCCCGGTGAAAAGGATCGCATTGTGCTCGTAGATTACCATGTCGTCGTCGAGGAGGTTCTCCGTCTCGAGCCCACGTACGTTCACGTTCCCTTTCGCCCGGACCAAATACTGATTCATGCATGCAGATGTCGTGAGACCATCATCGATATCTGCCATAAAATGGAGACAGGAATGGCCGACTTTGCTCATCGTGCTGCACTCTCCTCCGAACCTCTCGCCCTTGACTCAATCAAAGAATACGACCTCTACTGCCATTACGTCGCGGGGCTTGTCGGAGAAGGTCTCTCGCGCCTCTTCTCTGCGACAGGCAAAGAATCACCCTTAATTGCCCGCCAACTCGAACTGTCCAACTCGCTCGGCACCTTCCTCCAAAAAACGAATATTATTCGCGACTTTCACGAAGATGCGGAAGAGCGGCGCTTCTTCTGGCCCCGTGAGATCTGGGGCGCCGCAGAGTATAGCCCCGATGGCCGGACGCCTGCGACGGACATCTTCCAGCTGTTCCAGGAGCCACAGCGGGGACAATGGGTGCAGAGCGCAATGGTCCTCGACGCGCTGCGCCACGCGTGCGATGGTCTCGATTACCTGCGTCTATTAAAGAACCAATCGGTGTTTAATTTCGCGGCGATTCCCGCGGCGATGGCGATCGCCACTCTCGAGTTGTGCTTTATGAATCCAGAGATGTTCAAGCGGAATATCAAAATCCGCAAAGCCAAGGCGGCCGAGGTCTGTGGTATCGTTCCTTTTTTGGATCGTGCCTGACTGACTCTGCGTCGTTCAGCTCATCATGCGCTCGACGAACCCGCGCGAGGTCGCGCTCATCTTTAAATCGTACGCGCGCTCGATCCACGCCAAGACCTCACCCTCCGACCCAAGCTTCCTCCGCATCTCGGTCGCGTGCGCCAAAATCGAGCACTGGGCCGAATGCCACTACCCCTCCTTCGTCCGCATCCCCACCACCACCACGTCCGCATCCCTAGGCTTATCTTTCAACCCCGCGGATGCGCGCTCGCGCGTCGCGATTGCGGACGCCGAGGCAGACGCGCGCGCTGCGAAGGAGAAGCGCCGTCTCGAGATTCGGGAACGCGTCGCGGGCAACGGCAGCCACAATGGAGCGCCGCTCGCACCCTCGGCTGCTGCTCAGAACCAGGGCCCACCGTGGGAGGTTCTGGCGTTCGTCGGCGGGGCGGTGTTCCTCATTATCGCGCTATCCTTTGGTATCGTCCTCGCCATCCTGCACTTCACCGCGTGAGGTTTTGTCACAGTGGTTGGGGGGGGAGTTGGGCGGGGGGGGGGGGGGGGGGAACACGCTTTTCTTTGTGCGCATATCATCTCTATCATCACTTATTTTTTATTGGGGGAGGGCATGGTATGGACCAGTAGTCGCACATTTATCCAAGTGAGGTTTGGGAGCATGCTTGGAGGGAGATGGAGGAATCGTTGACTTTGTCGGCTATGCGAGTATGCGCGTTCGTCACCAGACACACACTTTGTAGCATTGATGGCTGCTTAGTGGAGTATAAAACCAACTCTTAAATCTTACCCTATAAACAAATAATATGAACGAACCATGCGTGCACCGTTCTCCATCCAATCACTGTCATTTTGGTCGCGTGTTTTCGCCCTTGTTTATATTATTATGCTGGATGAACCAGGGTACAGTAACTTGGGTACTGTAGGTACGCTAAGAGCAGGGAACCACAATTCGAGATTATGTAACATGTGTTTCTCTGAAGAACTGAGAAATTCTGAAAATTTGGGAAATATACAAAAGATTTTTGAGAAGGAACCAAGGTTCTGTCAGTTCTGTCATGTCGTCCCCAGATCAGAGGGTGCTGCAGCAGCAGATATAAATAAAATACTTGAACACCGCCCGATGGGGAATTGCACCTGTTGTTGCTCGTTCTTTTTTTTTTTTTTTTGGCTTTTTTTTTTTTCTTTCGTCCTACTTTTTCCGTTTTGACACTGTTCATTCACCTCTGTTAATGAACGGGCAGGCCAATTTTTAAAAAGATCATGCGCGCTGCGACGGACCTGTTGAGCGCTTTGCCGGCGCTTTACGTTTCCGCCCGACGTCCTCGTCGTCATCGTCCTCGTCCTCGTCATCATCGTCCTCGTCTTCTTCTTCTTCTTCCTCATCGTCATCGTCACCCTCTATCGCTTGTTCAGAGTCGTCTTCCGGGGGCTCGTCACGGTACCGAGCACCTTTCTTGCGCGATGATGCCCCGGCGGGAGGCGCGTATGACGCCGCCGCTGCGGATGCGGCGTCGCTACCGATCGGCGCACCGGGATGACGCACGCATTCTGGGCAGAACCACTCGCCGTCGGGGATGGCCGCCAGAGGCGGAGTGAGGCACGTGAGGTGATAAGGCTTGTCGCACTGGTGCGCGGCGCGCGTGCACGAATGTGAGTTGTGAGTTGACGATAATAACAAGCGGAGGGGCAGGGAGGTGTACCTTATCGCACGCGAGCGGGTCACCGTGATCTTTGCGGCATATCATGCACTCATCAGGCGTGTCCAGTTCGACGGGGTGTCGTGGCAGATCAGAGTACTTCTCGTTCGGGGTGACGAGGAAGAATGTCGTATTCTGGCCCGCGGTGACACTGCGCACGCACCGTCAGCAAAGCTCCACTTCCCATTGTCCGGCGACGAGAAAATGGACAAACTCGAATACGTCAATGCCAATTAGTGGCTGGTTACGTGTAGGTTTGGTCGCGCTCTTAGGTTCCTCTGGGCCGAGGCCAAGCTCGCCATTGGCTGCGTTTTGACCCCACGCAATAGTCATTACCCCCCCTTCTTCTTCATCTGGCGCCAGGGCAAAATGCGTGACTCCGCCACTGCAGGCGTGTTTCATCTTACACCCCATGATATCTTGCATAAGTCGGAAAGTTGAGTATGGTTGACCGGCCGAGCCTTCGGATCATCAACATCAGGAAACATGGTGCCGCCCAGGTGGTACCTACCATCGCCCGTGTTTTTCCACTAGAATGGACAGAATCAGTGCGTCAACTGCAAAAAGAGATAAAAACCTGACCTTTCCTGCAACGTAGTACATACCCTGCCGGTCAAATACCACAGAACTTGAGGGACCTGCGGCCACCTTTGAACCGAGAAATTGCTTGTGTGGCCCTGCGAACTGCAAGTATCGCATGAGCACTCACCGTCTCGATGACTGGACCAACACACGACCTGCCTGGGGAACAACTTGTGGAGTTAAAACATCTTTCTGATTTCCAAGGCCCAGACGGCAGTAGCCATTGTAGCCCCAGACGTATACAATACTGCGTTGTGATATCTGTGAGACCGCGTTTCCCAAGATGGACCCGTGCGCATGCATACCCGTCCTCATCTAGTGCGATGCTGTGTTGTTGCCCGCACGCGATCTGTACAATCTGCTTGTCATCCAAACCCTTGACGGGGACTGCAACCACCGTGAGCGTCCAAGATTTCGGCGACATCCGGATCTGAGAAAATCCTCACTGGGCTCGCTTTCGATGTCAAATCCAGTCCGGTTTCCCGTCGCGATGTGTTCTCCCGTACGCCCGTTGCCGAGCTGTCCCTTCTCGCCGCTTCCAGACGCGTATACTGTGAAGGCAATGCCGTCAGCCACCGACTCAGGCACTGCAGAAAAACGGTCATCACGTGCTCTTTCCGCGCACGGTGAGGAACAGCGTGAATGTGATGCCGGCTGCAGCGGCAATGACGTGCTCTTGTTCGCCAGTTTCTGGGTGAAGAGGCCCGTTGACGAGCTTGAAGGTGCTAACTTCGGGGCAGGGTGGGTGTCCGCACTTCAGCCATTGGAATCATACCTGCGTTAATGGGTGTTGTTCGACAGTTATGATGGGCCAGTTGTCCGCACCTGGCCAAGGGAGTTCAGCCCTGCGGTCCATACGCGTCCATTACTGCCGACGAGGACAGAATGACTTCTCCCGCAGGCAGCGTTCACAAACGTAGTGCCAGGGAGCGCGCCGAGGTCAGTCGCCCGCAGTGGACGTGGTGCATTCTCCGAGATTGCGTCGACGCCAGGCACCCCAAGTGCCGCAGGTTGGTTGCGTCCGAACATCCATGCCGTGCCCTCGGTGTCGAGCACAATCGTGTGACAACCAGCGCACGAGGTGTGAACGCCGACAGCCTTGACGTTGCTCAGCGACCGGAGGATGTGTGGTTCGAGCAGATCAGGATGACTGTGAAAAAAAAATCGAAAAGGGGTGGGGGGGGGGGGGGGAGGGATGAGTGTATAGGCAAAGTCATCCGAAAAGTCACGCACTCGGCATCTTCTGTTCTCCCGCCACGCTCTTTGCGACCCAACTTTGGCCTGTCTCAGCATCAGGACTTGAAATTGCACAGCCTCGTGACTTGGGGTGGACACGCACCAGTCGGTCCCCCCCGCGATCAAAACTGGGTGAGAGCCTGAGTGTCGGTTCCGACATACGATACAAGGGGATGCACGTACCCCTCCCCCATTTTTGTGTGCCTGGGTTACCGCCGCCCGAGGTGTGTGCGTAGGACATGGTTTAGGACAAGAAGAGCGAAGGTAAGCGCCCAATATTGACGCCGTAAAGGGACCGCCTCCTCGGCGACAGAGCCCGAGAGGTGAATGACAAGGATGGGCAGGATTCGGCCCTACGTAACACCCTTTGTCAACGTGTCCGAAGATTTCGACAAAGGGAGGGAAAGGGAAGTTCCTGTGGTGGATGTTAGCCTGCAACCGCAGCCAAGGTACCCTGACTGGACTGGAATGGGAACTCGCTGACCACACCCTCCGGCATCCGAGTCAAGTCAAACCCGCAGCAGCACTTCACCGCGTTTGCTGGCGACCAAACTGTGATACCCGGGCATTAGTCTAGTCTATCCTGGCCTGAGATATATAGTGGATGCGACAAGTCGAGAATTGAAATTTGACAAAAAGAAAAGATGGTTGGGGCGGCGGCGTCTCGTGGATTCGTCGAATGCCGAATCTTACGATCTGAATAGCCAATCGTTTCCATGTTCATACTGTAACTACAGTATGAGTTTGTCTATGAAAAATGTACACTCGAATACGTCTAATCCAATCCCGAGGGTCGGGGTCGAACGTCGCGTGTTTGACGCCCACTCCCGAAGCGCCAAAGGGAAAGGTAGATGCTGCCCAAATGCTGCATCTATCCCCGCGCCCGCGGCAGCAGCAGTCGTCCTCATGTTGAGAGGACAGCTCATGCGGGCCCAGATTTTCCTTCTCCCCTGACCCCAAATCTGAAAAGTGAGGGTACCGTTCCGGGCTTCTGGCCCACGGCGGTGGATAGCTACGAGGACCCGGTTCGGGAAGAGCTCGAACGACTCCCTTACGGTAATGCCTACTTGCGGAGTTAATACCCACGTACAGAGCGGTGAACTGGGCGTCTCGTTGGACAGCTCAACCAAATGCGCAAAGTGAACCTGATTGAAGAAACGCGGGTGCCATAATGATTCGCGCCATCGCGCCGTACGATCCTACGCTTTTTCAGCCTGAAGCCCGAAACAGTTTAATTCAGGTGTAAACTTCCGGAGTTCTCCTGGGAAGGAAGCAGCCCGGAAATGGCATCAGCAATGGAGCTACAAGTTAAGGGGAATGACCCATCAATCCGGGCTCGGATCAGCGGAGGTACAGCAGCAACCGGAGCTCGTTCTGCGCAGACATCATTTTTTTTGGGTGGCGAGGTGAGATCAAAGTCGCTGCCGTTGCCTCATACAACCATGCCTGAAGTGCAATCCTCGATAAGACAAGCTAGTGGTATCTCTTACAAATGAGACCGCTTGATCAACCCAGGATTCTGGAAGTTGGCGCAAGTGAAGCATAGAAACAAGTCTTCCGCGAACGTAGCCAGCTCACCGTACTCACAACCGCCTCGACCTCAGCGCATCTCGCATTCACACCGATGAACGTGTGGGGGTTAAAAGTCCAGACTTAATACAGTCAGTTCGCAGGAGTGCAGAAACTAGAAGATGCAAGGTTGGAGATCAATGGAGGAGAGCTGCACATAGCAGCTCATTACTGGTGCGGTATATTGCGGTGATCTATGCTATACGGCGCCTATTGCGAGTCGTCTTCGGTCGTCAGGTAATGTAGTGGGAACCACGAGGGTAGCTCCCACTTTTGGCCCGTAATCTTGGAGGTGATCATGCGCGCCACGATATCCGCGCTGCGATGTCTGGTCATCGGGGTACATAGGTAGGAAAGGGAAGAGCATACGAACCAGCCAAACGCACGTGGCATGCCATGACCCGAGAACCCAGCGGCAATGTACTGGCCCTCATACGGGACACCCCCAGGTTTAAATTTATCCAGTACGGGTCCAACCTGTTGCAAGGAGGGAGGGCGATTTTTTAAACCGGGGGGGGGGGATTCAGAATACCAATCAGGGACGTACAAATGGATCTCCGAGTTCGGTAAAGCCCATGATCCCCGTCTGTTATGGCAGACCAGACGATCAGTCCAGGGAAGGAACAATCAACAACCTTCGGCAGGCACTGCAAGACGTACCCATTCCATCTCTGGATCCGCGCCCTTCTCAAATTTCCCAGGGAACACTTCGGGAAGAAGCTCCCTGAGACGTCTCCCAACGATGGCATCCACGACAGAATCGTCCGTCGTAGCACCTCGCGAGCTGCCTTCGGTGTGGCGCGCACCGCCGAGGATCACAAGCGGGCGCTCGTCCGGCGCTGACCCGGGACGCACGAACCAGTACTCCAGCCCGTGGTTGGCCGTAAAGCCGGAAAGGGTGAGCTCGCGCGCGGGCACAGCCGCGCGGATCGAAAGGGCCTGTCCGCGCGTCGGCACGATGCCGGTGCTTCCTTCAAGCTGCGGGAGCAGAGCGGATGCATACGCGTTCGTCGCGTGTACGAGGTGTGTACACCCCACGAAGCCACGAGGCGTCTCTAGTTGCCACCGGCGCGCGTCGCACTTGGCGGGGAGATGTCTGATTGCCGTCACGGGCGTGTGTGTGTGTAACTTCAAAGAAACTGCCGGTGAGGCGTTCTGCGCAAGCTCGAATAGGCGAGTGACAAGTTTGAGGGGCCATATCGTATTTCCTGGGGTGCGCACTGCCGAGTATCGCGCTCCGTATATCTGCAGAAAGAATTATCATGGTAGGGCTATGATGACAAAGGTAGTTGCACGTACCTTATCAACTTCATCCTCGGAGAGCCACTCCGCAACGGAGACGTTAATACCCGCTGCCCTTGCAGCCTCGTACTCGTCCCGGGCCTTCGCTTCCTCCTCCTTCGTGAAGAATAGCATCGTGCGCACACCCTCAACCAGGTCCACCTCATTCTTCAGCCCAGCATTCTTCACGAGAGAAGTGATCGCATCGACGACATGCTCTTCAATATGGACGGCCCTGATTGCATCAAAGATACCCCACGCTGAGGCGTCTCTCGCAAAACCCCTAAAATTGTGCGCCGTGAGGTGACCGCCATTGCGACCTAAATATCAGATAAGCACCCATCAGGGTTGGCAGCCTTCAGTGGGGAAAAACACCTGTCGCCCCAGAACCTGTACGAGGGATAAATTTTCAGGACAGGACGAGTGGCAAGAGAGGCTAACAGAAGTCTCGCGCCTCAAGGATAACGACGCTCAGCGCCGTCGCCTCGTTTCCCAACAACTTGGAAAGGTGATACGCGACCGAGACACCTGTGATACCCGAGCCGATGATACAAATATCCGCATCGGTGGTGAGGGGTCCTGTGCTGCCGATACGAGCAAGTGGATTTACACCAGGCTTGCCAGCCATCCAGAAAGAGCGCGTGGCATTGGACACGGGGAGCGACTCGAACGCTGACCCTGGTGGTGGCGAGAAAATGGCCTGGAATTGGTCTTGTAACGGATCATGCAAATGTGTTGGCGACCAAGTTGCCAAGCTCTGCACGCTGAGAAGGCCAATAACCAGCAACTGACGGGTGTGGAAGAGTGTCATGATTATTGACCCCGTGCGGGTCACTGCAGTGAAGACACGAGTAAAACTAATTACAGTGCAATATTACGAAGTACGATACGAACGTGGCGGCTACTTACAAACAAGACCATTCCCAATCCACGCAGAGTTCGTGCTACGACTCCAGTCTTAAAGATCCCAGTTGCCAGGGCCAGGCAGTAACATGTAGTGTAGTGGGCTGCACGATTACCAGCAGGCCACTTGCAGGGCTTAAGGGTCTCACTCAAATAATAGATTTTGTTGGCCGACTAGCTCAGTTGGTTAGAGCGTCGTGCTAATAACGCGAAGGTCTTGGGTTCGATCCCCACGTTGGCCATAACCTTAAACTTTTTTTGCCCCAGTTTTAACACTTGCCATCTCCTGCAGCAATTGATGGGCAAGAAGTTGCGTCAGACAAACGTGTCTGGTCTTTCTCGGTTTCTTCAAGCATTCGATGAGGAATCCGCCTCCACTGCAGGGCCATCAACGCCCTCAACCAAATTGGACGTTGTTGACGGGGAGACCCAGCCAGCAGCTGGGAAGCGCAAGGCGGGCCTGTTGGGTCCTGGAAACGAAGCTTACGATGCGACGGGACTCGTCCCTTCTACACAGATGCCGCCCAGGTTCCGACCCATCTCCAAAAGTGTACGTATATATACAAACGAACAGGACCTTTACTCGGTGTATGATCATTCGAGCTCACGCCCAATTGCGGGGTCAACGCAGATTTCGCCCAGCGTGCACGCTACTTTTCAAGGTATAACGAGGGTTGCTTGTTAGACGAGGAAGGGTGGTACAGCGTAACGCCCGAGGCGATCGCGAAGCAGATATCAGAGCGGTGTCGCTGCGACGTCGTCCTCGACGCGTTCTGCGGCGTCGGCGGCAACACGATTGCCTTTGCGCGGACGTGTGAATACGGTACGACCCCTCCCGTCCTCCTTCGGCAATATATACGTATACTCATTTGGCCGGCCTTGACGTGTTTTCCTCCCTGTCTATTGCCCGCTGCGTTAAACGTGAACGCGCGTTACCAGTCATCGCGCTCGATACATCCCCCACGCGTCTCGCCCTCGCGCGGCACAACGCCGCGCTGCACGGCCTCGCATCGCGCATCGAATTCGTGCTCGGCGACTTTCGCGCGTTTGCCGCCGGGCGAGTTCTGCACGGGCACGGGCACAGGCACGGATCTGGGTCTGGGCACCCGCGCCCATCGGTCGGGGCCGCTGAGCGTAAGATCGACGTCGTCTTTCTCAGTCCGCCCTGGGGAGGCCCGGAGTACCTCGCCGGCGCCGAGTACTCGCTCTCACGCACACAGCCCGAACCGGCTGCGGAACTGTTCCGCCTTGCGCGGCTCTTGACGCCCAACGTCGCGTTTTATGTGCCGCGCAATACGGTGTTGGAGGACATTGCGGCGCTCTTGCCCGCACCTGCGCCTCCGCTCGATGACGTTGGGGGTGGTGGTGGTGATGATGGCAGGATCGCCAGCGAGGAGCGGGTCGAAGTGGAGGAAGAGTGGATGGGCAACAAGCTCAAGGCGCTGACCTGCTATTTCGGCGGGCTAGCTCACGGTCAAGAACATCTATTCTAACAATCACGGCAGTCAACGAAAAAGGAACGAACGAGGGTGCAATGTACATATCTAAATAATCTATTTTATACCGCGTGTATCAGCTACGACGGAGAGTCTTCGCGCTCCTTATTACGCTCGAACTCGGCGACGCGCGCGCGAATCGCAGCTCGTCGCTCGTCGCCAAACATCCGCGCCTCTGCCCGCGCCTGCGCAAGGTTAGCAGACGCAGCGCGATGCCGTGCATCTGGAATCGTATGCAATGATATCAGCGCTGGTGCAAAGCCCACGACGATCGACTAACGCGGAGGAAAGGTCGTCAGACACAACGAGGCGGGGGAGACGGAGACGGGTGCGCACGGCGAGTCCGACAATGATGATCAACTGGTCCTTCCATGCGTCGTCTGCGCCGCTCATGCCTCCCTCCTCCGCGAATTCTGGTGCCGCGCGCCTGTAGTATGTCTGGCGCCGGGCGTGCTGACGCCGTCGGCGGGCAAGCTCCGCGGCGTATGTGTCGTCCGCGGCAGAGCCATGGCATAGATGGTGTGCGTGTGATCTCCCACGTAGAACATCGTAGGCAGTTGTGACGGCGTGAAAATGGGCGTGACGCACGCTGGGGGAAAGGCCCTGCGATGCTGGCGAGTCTGGATGGAAAGTCCGCGCGAGCTCATAGTCTGGTATGCCCACGATATGTGTGATATGTGAGTGGCTGGCTGCGTGGGGGGTGTTTAAAGGAGAGATTGGAAGTGGGACGTACATCGCGCTTTTATTTCGGCTTGGGATGCATTCGAGGGTAGATGGAAGATCTGGTGTGGTGTCGGGTTACGGTGAGCTGGGAAGGGGAAGGGTGTTGAGGTAGAAGAGGAAGAAGAGGTGGATGCAAAGCGACTATGGCCTATAAGGTGAGTTGTGTGAGAATGAGCGCAAGGCAGTGCGGCGACAGCTTTCGCTGCCAGGTGGCCTTTGAAGTGCATCGTTGGCGTTGGCGTTGGCGTTGTCAATCGGGCCTGGCCTCGGAAATACGATGATCTTATCTTATCTTCACCGTATCTTTACTGTCCAGAGCAAGTTGGAAGCTTGTAGGTGCAGCGCAGGCTGTTTCCAGCATTGGCGTTTGTGCCGTTCACTCTACATACTCTATCTTCCCCTCTCTATACTGCTTGACTCGTAGACACAGAGAGCAATAATATGGTGATACTTCTTGTCTCTATCATCGCCGTTGGACTCTCCTTGACCATCACTGCCCTACATTTCTCGCATCTCCGTCATGTCCCTCCTCTCCAACAGCGACAGCGTGACCGAGACCGATTCCCTGCACCACCCTCATGGGTAGCGTTCTGGCTTTCTTTGCTCGTTTCAACCTCTCCATCGCTGTTGGGCGTTTCATCTAGTCCTCTCCGTGGGTTCAATTTCAACTCTCTCGTAGGCGCCGTTACGATCATGTTGAGACATTTACGAGAGCTACAGCGCATTTCATCGGCATGATGAGGCAGACTTGTTGAAAAAGCATCAATTGTCTTCAGACGTTGTTTCTATGGTGACGCGCACTGCGTGTTCATGTTTCGCTTCGACTCAAACCCTCCTCTATCATCGTCGCAACGCAGAGGACACCCAGGAACGTACAAGAATTTCTTAGAAATCATCGTCAAGACATTGTTACATCTTACATCTACACCTTAGAAATATCACTGTCCACGATGGAGACAGTTTAGCCGATCTAGTCCCATGTTTAGGTGCCAGTGGTTGACGAATGCGGCATTGGTCTAGGTTCTCGACGTGCGCGGAGCGCAAAGCGCAAAACTTGAACCCAAGTCAGATAGAATGTCGTTTCTTTCAAGCTTTACCTTTCGCTCTAAGTTTTAATCTTCATGTGCGTGGATTTTTGCAATGCAGTTGCCAGTGAGGCCCAGCCATGATGTCGGATTTCGTAGTCTGTCTATTCACCCTCTCCAGGTGTTGATGGATGAGACGTTTACCTCCGTGCCGACGTGATCGTCCCAGGGGATGAGACATACTCTAGCTATCCTCCATTGCAAATCTGTTCTCTGTTCCTCCGAAGAACCGATCGATCAACGCGTTGATGACATACTTATGTGCAATCCAACTTCTCTTCAATCACTCACGGTACTCCCTGGAGTCGTTTCCTAGATATGAAGCGACAAGTTATCGGACAAACTGTTTTGACATGACACTCCTGATGATGATGATGATGATGATGATCGGCTTTTCAATCAATCCAATCGATAAGTACAGATGTCAACGGATCAAAACCGCGTGCCGGTGCGCCGGATGAATTTAAGTTGCTTTCTGGTCGAGCTCGACGCACGACGCACCGTGACTGCATGGGGAAGGAAGTCTCCGACAGTCATCTTACGTTGGTGGCAATACTTTCCTGCAACGATACTGTCCGGATGGCACGACACATGTCTGGCATTGGGGGTTCGACATTTTATGCACTCTCACGAGTAACTCTTACTGCCAGCGGCCGATCACCTTCTTGGCCAGCCTGAGTTTATCGCCTCTTCCTCTGCATTGTTGTATTGGCCTACCATTAGAAGTGACGCTTACAAGTAAGGAACCTCTGATGCGCCCTCCACATCATCGGGTTTCAGAAACACGGTCTTCCCCACGCTCAGATTCGCTGTATGATTCCCCTCCCAGATGGAGGACCCCACGTATCGCGAAAGAATCCAGAAGCTCACCGGCGTGCATGTTGGGGAAACGTATCCTCTACGAACTCATATATTTCTAGCCTCAACTCTAATTGGCTTGTCTAGACCTACTACCACCAATGCAAATACACTGTATAAAGGCCCTAGGTGTGGGCGAGATGGCGCTTAGATTGCTCTGAGACATTTTCGGCGTTCTAGCTCGGCCGTGAAGATGAGGTAACGGGAGCTCCGATACGAGGTGTAATATCATTAGTGATAGTAGCCTACTCAGAAGGTCTGCAGGGTAATCCACAGATCAAACATACATCGTGATTTCCTTACTTTCTGGAAACGTATTGTGATTCCTGGAGGCGATGCCATGTGGAATCCATGGTCCGTCCGCATAGGATGACAAGGATTCACTATTGTCATCTGTGGACCCTCGAATTTCTCACAGGTCATGGATCTGGCAAGTAGACGGGTGCCCATTATGTGGATGGATCGTGTGCGTGTCTCGATGCTCTTATCAGACAATTGCAATGGTGCTGGTGGCCAGCTAGGGCAAGTTTCCGGTGTCACGGTAGTGTGGTCACCCGTTCTTTGTATCATCAAACATCAATTCGGATATCCTTAGTTCACACAACGTTAGCTTATGGGACCTCTCCCAAGCAAGGATTTTCCTGCCGCAGTCTCCCGTTTCATTGTGGTCGAGCAACAACATGCAAACCGATAATCGAGTTGTTAGCCAAAGAGGGCTAACCAAAATTAGAATATTTTGGACCTTGATGCAGCTTGATGCAGTGCTGCTTTCCTTCCTGCTTTACCAGGCCACAAGTAATGACTGCAGCGTGGGTTGACTCCTTTGTCAACATATTTTCTGATTCTAATTTCGATTAAATCTCATAAACCCAAGTCGTCTACATTTATCCTTACCCGTCTGTCCGTATAGTTCGGGACGGGACGGAAGTTTCGAGAGGCCGCTCACCATTACACACAGGGGCGTTTCAGTACTCTCACGTCACTCAAAATGTGTCTTCACGGACCGTCCCCTGACTTGATCCGTTCCTCCTTTACGTTAGAAAGGACGCAGCACTCAAAAGTTAAGTGGACACTACTACTAAAGATGAGTCGGATGACTGCCAATTACTGGCGAGTGGATGGGGCTGCTTACCGATTGGACTCGATTCGAGTACATCCCCTGCCAGCCTTGTTGAGTAGATTGTGATGCAAAATTGCCAGTGATTAGAAAACGGGCACCGCATCAAATCGTTTCGGACTTATCACGCACTCACCTTGCATCCCAGCGAAGTGCGCGCGCATGTTTCAAATTTGTTGTCCATCTCATTTGGCAGTTTTTCATTTGGCCAGGGCCCAACTTGTTTGACATAAGCCTGATGAGTGCCTTGTTTCGCCCGGTGCAGTGCCGCTGGCCTTGATCGCAAAGCTAGCCTTGATCAAATCAATCAGAGGGTTCTGTATGTTTACTTTCCCTCTGCTCGAGGGCCAAACACGTCCTTATTGGCATGCTGAACTCCTTCGCCCAACACACTGCAATCTTACAACTCGAACACCCTGTCACACGAGGTGCACTGCCTAGCTGATCGCCAATGATACACCGGGTTCGCCATGTATCGTCACTAAGCATCGTTTTACCTCTGAAGGATTATCATACCTCCTTTGAATTCTCAGCACCCTTGGGTGGTGTGAGTAAAAGGCAGCAAAGGCCGGCAAGGCCAGCAGTCACGGTACCAACCAATGACGCCCCGGCCCGGTCTGGACCGTCCGAAACCGAAAATGGACAGTTGTGGGCGAGGGCGAGAGTTGGGATAACAGACTAGGTACAATGCCATCGGAAGCTCGAGAAATATCCACCCCAGATCGTGAACGACTGATACAAGCCGCAATAGAAGGTAACTTGCGCTGCTTGTATCTCATTAATTCCTGACTACTTGCTCAGCCAAGAATGGGGCATATTGTCCATATTCCAAATTCCGCGTGGGAGCGGCCCTTCTTACATCAGATGGTCAGATAATCAAAGGAGCAAACGTAGAGAACGCATCTTATGGTATGTAATCTGCTTTAAACAAGCCGATGTTGGCGGAGTGAGCATACGATGTAACAGGTGGCACGATCTGCGCCGAACGCACTGCCATAGTGAAGGCTGTGGTATGGTCTTGTTTTATTCCCATATCTCTCACTGATCTCTGTACAGAGCGAAGGTACCCGCTCTTTCGTTGCCCTCACGGTCACAACGTGCGTCATCCACTTTGATGCCCCAACGGCACCGCCTTGGACTCAATTGAAGGCTTGTTTACAGGGACGTAGCACAGCCTCTCTCCCCGTGTGGCCTTTGTCGCCAGGTCATTCGCGAATTTTGCATACCCCAAATGCCTATTATCCTAGTGGCTGCTGGATATGAAAGTGGCGGCAACAGTGCGGAACTTCTCGAGACGACTGTTGGGGAACTGCTTCCTCACAGTTTCGGGCCTGAAGATTTGGAGCTTCCAAGGCTTGGATGAGGTTTCTCTATGTTTCGTGCCAGTGTGTCATGTTTTCCAGATCTATTTAACAAGGTCGCCCTGGTAACCTGACTGAACCAACCATTCGTTCGCAGCATCCGCCTGATATTGTGATGGTGCCGTGAACAGGATGTGTCTCAGGACGTATTGCCCCGACGTTCGGCTGAAGGTTGGCAGCAAAATCCCATGCCCTCAGACAATAGTTGGCGCTGATGCTTAAAGGTGTAACAATCTCGTAATGGAAAACACTTTGATGGTATCGAACGAGTCAGTCAGAGACTCTGTTTTCATGATAATAATATCCCGGAAAGACGTAACACGATACCGTCCAATTTGTGTATATGTGAAGATTAGCGCTTCTGAGGAGCGCGTAGTGGCGTTCTGTGGGCTATGTACGGACACAACGTCTCCCCCATTGGGGATCCTACGAAGGGCGCAATCACACACATACTTCCCTACACTGAAAAGCGTCAAGCCTTGCATGAATTCATCAAGAAGCTCGTTTCTTTTCTCCGTTTGAGAGGCACCACCTCCCCCCACCCTCCTTTTCTTTGATAAGACCGACCTTTATCTCACTCCTTGCACCGCTGTTTGATGTCTTCGTCCTCGCATCTCACTGCCATCGGGTCTGCAACGCAACCACCCTCGGGGGACGAAGCCGGGCAGCAAATACCCCGCCATCTCGCGTGCGCGGCACGGCCCCCAGCAGACATTTTGATCGACGGGTCGATCTCATACATGTTCGGGTCACGAGCCTCGGAATGCTACTTTGGCCATTTGCTCAAGGACGACATCCGACGGTCTCTGCTATGTTGGGACGTCACCGGCTGGCCAGGTGCCTGCTTCACCAGCCAGGGCGTCCTCGACGCCTCGGCGGTGGCGGGGCCCGAGTCGGGAACACTGGCACCGCCTGCCTGCCTCGAACACCACCACCGACGGCCAGGACGGCTGTTGGACTACGACGCTCGCGGCCTAGAGGGGACCATCGTGCCGCAGGCGATGTGGAGGCCACAGGGCCAGAGCGCGATAAAGAAGTACGTGGTGAACGCGACCCTGCAGTGGCCGGTCTTTTTCGTCTGTGACGGCGATCGCACGGTGGGCTTTCCGCTCCAGGAAAGACTCCCTCGGGTTATCCTCGGGGGCCAAACGTACGCACCGCTTGGAGGACAAAGCTCGCTTCAAGTGCGTATCAAGGTATGGACTAGTAGTTGGTTCCCCTCCCCCGGCCCACGCGCGACAACCTTGTCCACACTCGGAAGCAACGGTGCTTATTTACCGTCATTGGCGTCTTATTTTTGTAGTGGCCTGGTTATGAGGCATGGCAACGTCAACTCCAAGTGCGCGACGACACGCACTGGAGGAATCCTATAACGCTGGCAAAGTTCGCGCAATATATTGGTCGCTGCGTCAGCGTTTTTTTACAGGTATGATAGACCGACAATCGGCCTCGCTGCTGTCGATCATGACTCACGAGGATACATCGCTTTTATTAGAACTGCGAGGGGCGTCCTACTTGTGATCCCAAGTGGAAAATTGGTAAAGGCGGAATACTCCCTAATGAGGTCCTTGTATTGGGGGTTGTACACGTTTCGAGTGGCACTTGGCAGCCAATATTGGCACTCACCAAGGTGGTCATGTAACGTGGGAACCAGACGCCCATCTCCCTCCCTCTTGTCGAGATCTATCAGGGAACGGAGTGTGGCCGTGTTCCGGGTTACACACCCATGAAGTGACTCAGTGGCACACTATAGCCGTATGAATCACAGGGTCCTGAGGGGAGCTGGACGAGAAGGGGGGTGGTCGTAAAGGAGCCACTCTCAGTGCTCAGCCGGAGAATGCGTAATAATGGCGGATGGGTTCTTGTGCTACTTACACATGACCTGGATACGTCTAACATGTAGACTAGTACGAACGAGATAAAAGCCTTTCGTTTATGACCTGCTTCCGAGTAGCTTAACCCCTCCAGTATCGGGTTGGGGTGAACGGCATCGGCGTGACGAGAGCAGCACGAGCTTTCTTACGCACTTCTACGGCGAGTGCGGTCCCCTTTTTGTGAAAACCGGACTTAACGTAACCCATTGCAATGTTTTTTCCCACCGTGGGAGCGAGCGGAATGCCTGAGGTGACAACACCTAGGTGCATCTCGTGTTACCATCGTGGACAGTCGCCCAAAGATAATACGCACCTATTTCGTCCGATGTTCCGGGTGAGAGAATTTTCGCACCCTCTACAGTTGAGGACAAGGATCAGAAATCAATAAGGAATTGAATGGCTGATAATGAAACACGCACGACGCGCTGGGGCATCGTCAACGATCAATCCCACGCGCCGCCTGGGCGGCCCATTCTTCAGCTGGTCCAGAACATTCTCCGAGCCTATAAAGCCCCCTGCGACGCGGCGATCTTTTCCGATGACCCAGGAGAGACCAGCCTCGATGGGTGTCGTGCTCTCGTCCAGGTCGTTGCCATACAGACACATTCCCGCTTCCAGCCGCAGAGAATCGCGTGCGCCCAGACCGGCGAGTTGGACGGGCGACCGGAGGAGTGCCGTCGCGAGGAAAGCGGCATGGGCAGGGGGAACGGAAATCTAGCCGAGGGTCAGCAGGCAGCAAACAGTGAGGAATGTTAGGGCCGCAAATGTTGGGTCTGCATGATGATGCGGGGCCTAAAAAAAAGAGATGCAAGGGGTTTGAGACTGACCTCGAAGCCGTCCTCGCCGGTATAGCCCCCGCGTGCGACGTGCACGTTAATCCCTTCGATTGGAACAAACGCACTCCTCCCGAACGTCAAGGCACGTAAATCGTAGGACGTCAAAGCCTGCAAGTGGTCTGCCGAGGCGGGACCTTTTTTTTTTTTTTTTTCATGATTTCGGGTCAACAGGGCCGATCTCCGAACGAGGGGGATGGCATGCATACCTTGCAGGGCGAGAAGCCCCCATCCATCCAATACTTCGTGCTCCACAGGACCGTCTTTGGCGCGCTCACTAGCGTTCCACTCAGCCAGTCGTGCTTCGAACCATGCCAAGTCCTCGGTACGCCGACCGGCATTCGTGACTACGTAAAACGCGTCTGACGCGTGCTTCGTGATCACGGTATCGTCGATGATTCCCCCGCGTTCGTTGAGTAACACCGATAACGTGGACGTATACGGAGATAGAGTTGAGAGCGACGAGGGAGTCAACCACTCCAAGAACTGGGTCGCCGTGGCGCCGCGGAAGCTAGAAGGTGTTTTTCGCTCGTTCAGCGGGGCGGGGACGGATGAAGACCAGCTGGCAACGCCTACTTGGACTGTACCATGTGTCCGACGTCGAATAGTCCTACACTCTGTCGCACGTGCTGATGGCTTGCAACTAGCAGAAAATGTCAGAAACGGCAGAGGATTTGAAGAGTTGACGTGAACGGACCCTGGCCGACTTCACCGTACACCAGGGGCATATCATAGCCCGCAAAGGGTACCATCTTTGCAGCATGTTGTATGTGAAAATCATAGAGCGGTGTCCTTCTCAGAGGCTTAAGCAAGAGTATCAGAGCTGGAAGGTGAGAGGTGGCAAATAGCGCTTACGGTGTTTGCGCTCGACTCGGTTGTCATTCGACGGAGACCGATGGGTGCACATGACCGAGACAGCGAAGAACGAGGAGAACGCACAGTACTTATGAGGATGGAGCGTCGGAAGCCCATAAGTAGGAGGTGGCCACCCGTCGTTTACAAGGTTCAAGTTGCGTGACCGTTGACGTGGATATCAGCATATATGCGTAGATAAGATTAGATTCAACGACAACCGTGCTTCGAACCACACTACAATTGCGATATGCATCGTATAGACATGACAATGAAACAGGGGATTGTGGACAAAGACAGAGTGACAATGTAATGCGACAAAGTGCCTAGTACTCTCCTTCCTCTTCCGCATCTGCAGAGTCAAGCCCCACTTCTTCGTAGTCCTTCTCGAGCGCTGCGAGATCCTCCCGTGCCTCAGAAAACTCACCCTCTTCCATGCCCTCGCCAACGTACCAGTGCACGAAAGCACGCTTGGAGTAAAGCAGATCAAACTTGCGATCCAGCCGGGTCCACGCATCAGATATGGCAGTGGTATTAGACAGCACACAGACGCTCCTGGACACACGGGCAAGGTCACCATCGGGGATGTGTGCCGGTGGCTCATTGGAGATGCCAATCTTGAAGCCTGTTGGACACCAATCGACGAATCGGATAGTGCGGCGTGTCTTCAGCTGTGCAACAGCAGCGTTGACGTCCTTGGAGACGACGTCACCCCGGTAGAGCAACGCACAAGCCACTATGGTAACCTGTTCAGGAGACTGGGGCTACCGTCACTGGCAATGAATAAACGCACTGTATTTTCCCTCCATTGGATCGCAATTGATCATCTGGCTGCCACGCTGGAAGCAGGCGGTGGTGATGTTAGCGACATCGTTCGTCTCATGTTGGACTCGATCCACGGGCACGACCGGAGACAGTGTGGCAAGGGGAAAATGAATCCGCGGGAAGCTGCAAGTCAACAAACGGCCTGTTTGGGAATGTTCGTCAATAGAAATGATTAAAAATGACAAACGGGACTAGATTCGTTTGGAATTCGTTCAAATCGACGTTCAACGATCCAGAAAAGCGAAGAGAAACCGTGATAGAAGAGACAACTTGAGCGATTATTCGATTCAAATTGGCGAAGCTTGGCTGGGAAATCCCGAGGTTCTTCTTGCAGATCCCGAAGATGGCTTCATTGTCAACCTGAAACATTTGGCTCACTACAAGGCTCATGCTAAGACGATTAGCAACAATAATCGTCTCACCATAAACGAACAGTCGGCATGCTCTAGGGTCGTGTGGGTCGTCAGCACAGAGTTGTACGGTTCGACTACAGAATTTGCTAGCTGAGGTGCCGGATACACGCAGAACTCCAGTTTTGACTTTTTCCCGTAGTCGGTAGAAAGGTGTTCCAGTAAGAGAGCACCGAGACCGGAGCCAGTACCACCACCAAATGAATGGAAAACGAAGAATCCCTGGAGGCCAGAGCAGTTATCTGCAAGACGCCGAACTTTATCAAGGATGACATCGATCTTCTCTTTTCCGACAGTGTAATGACCCCGCGCATCTATCAATTCAACACATTAACACATTCCAAAATATGCCATTTTGAGAGAGAAGCTGTGTATGCTCACAGTTACTCGCCGCGTCCTCCTTCCCAGTGATCATGGTCTCCGGGTGGAAGAGTTCGCGATACTTGCCCGTTCGGACCTCGTCAATGACATTTGGTTCAAGGTCGATGTAAAGAGAACGCGGGACGTATTTTCCCGATGAGGTTTCAGAGAAAAAGGTGCTAAAGCCGTCTGCACCATTCCCTCGTACAACGTCGCTGCCCTGAAGACGACCATCTGGCTAGGGACAGTGAAGGGAGCGTCAGACTCGAGCGCGAAAGCTCTACATAGGCTGTGGGACTCACGCCCAGCCCGTGCTCAGCGGTGTATAGTTCCCCTGGGAATGCATTCAATTGACTGAGCTGATGTGGAGCATCAATGGGATGGCTTACAACAGGCGTTCCCGATCTGCACGCCAGCTTGGCCAACATGAATAGAGATGACTTCGCGCATCGACCTTTTAAAAGTAGGTTACAAGGTTACTTGGTCGTTGCGCATCGTTATTCAGACAGCGAGCACTCACAATAAAATGGGTGGTCAAGAGAGAATGGTGAAGGAAGGAAGACAAAGGTAAAAGTGGACTCCAAATCGACGCGACTTTCTCTTCTCTTCACGCGGTTCACGTCTCGATCTTCTCACGGTCATGACAGCAAGAATGGACGCGCATTTCCTGGGGTTGCACGTAAGCCAAGCAAGTGGTGAAAGACGTGCACGTTTCCGCCCTACCTTACGCCGAACCATTTTTTCTGTATCAGCCGAGCGAGCGTAACTTACCTGAACGACGTAAGATTCAGGTCTCGATATGTTCAAAATGACAGCATTGGTCTCGTTTGTCTCCTGCCTTTGCAATATTGCACCGCACATCCGTGAACTGGTCATCCGCGGAGGTCTGAAACCCGTAAAAGTGTGGCCACGCGACATGTATCATCCCGCCCTCAGAATTCGACATAGGCGGGCAAAGAAGCTATCTATCGCGATGGCTCAAGAGTATAGCGCAAGCATTTCATATCGAATTGAGCAGAACACGTACGAAAAACGCACAAATCAAAACATTCCTGTACCAGCGGTCATCACGGGATCCGATAAGCACTCAAGATTAGCTAAATTAGGCGATCGGAAGATTCATTGCATAATTATCGACACCACGCTTGAGGTACAGTACTCGGCGATGGTGCGGTGCATGTGGGTGCTCGAAAACAAACCGCATGTTCTATAGCCGAGCGAATCCCATTTTTCGCACAGCAACCAGGCACCCAGAGGTGCGGGAGTTGTGATTACACTGCTCACCGCAACAACGGGTGACACAGCCTGCGTTGGGAAGAGTATTAGGCTTACTTGATGCGGATACTCGCCTCACGCCGTGGGGAGGCGATCGCCGCCGCAGAAGCAGCGTATTCGCAACTTATGTTGCTATGTATTGGGGAAGCATGGGTCGTGGGAGGAATCGCAAGAATAGACCGCAGGTGGGCTGACTCGGAAGAAATGGAGACCACTGACGGTGCAACGGTCATGCTAGACGCCTGAGGAGGCAAGGAAGGTAGGGAGGTTAAATGCGGGTCCCCTTTGCATGAGTCCATCAAATGAAGCCTGTATCCTGAAGTCCTTGTCGATTAGTGGTTAAATCATCACGTTGTGGTGTTTCACTTCAATCCGTGAAGCCGTGGGCTCGACTCCCACCAGGGACAATGTTCTTTTTGTTCGATCTTGCCTTCCTTTTTTTTTAGCTCCAGTCCAACTGAATTCCAGTAGGTTCCGCGCTTGCCTCGTTCGCTGCAGCTTTTGTCGCCTTCGTCTCTCTCGCCTTCCCACTCTGGCATGTGTCACCTTGCACTGAGCTGGCCCCATCGTTGCGTCGTACTCCGTCCCCGTTGCACTGTCACCTTTGTTTCTCTTTCCCTCCATCGGTAATGGCGAGGGTAAATCGAGCATAAGTAATGCATGAGTACATGAGTGATCAAGCGTTTCACCTTCGAATCCTGACTTTTCATCTTGGACATCGCCCTTCCACGTGTCGATCTCACCTGCTGTCTTTTCTGACCTAGCGCCGGTCCTCTCCGTAGCATACGATTCGCTGTTCGATTTCCCCTCATAGGCCCCATAGGTATCGTGTCGGCAAGTATAATTCTCCAACATGTTGTATCCTCGCAAATTAGAAATCCCGCGCTTTGCACTCTTCTCTTATCACTCTTGTGTGTCTTTTAAGTTACATGGAGAGTGTCCATGTTTGTGCCAATCATCTCACCCATCCTGCCCGCTGCCTTGCTCGCTTCCTCCCTCTTGCTTCGCTCTCTGTGTGTCCACCCCGCTTCCTTCGCTTTGGATCGCCCCTGCCTCCTCGCTTCTTTTGCCCTTACCTTGCCGCGCTTCTCTCGCCTCGCTTTCCTCGCTCTGACCGCCTTACCTCGCTGACGACTTCTTGTTCTGTTTCGCTGGTTACCCCAATCTCCTCGCGTCCCGGCTTGGGACTAATTCTCGAGATGACTGTATTCACAGATGCTCGCATGCGCTACAGAGCTCTGCGTCGGAACTCCCCGCCCGGCCCTCAGCCCACCAATGCTCCAGACTGCCTACCTACTCATCAACTGTTGCACGTGCTCTCTGCCCCCGTTTTTCCAATCATCAGCACAAAGCGAGAATACAACGCTGTCCCGTCCAGCCTTTGGACTCTCCGGGTCCCCATCCCGTATCGGCCGGCCATTCCCTTCCATCCCGCCAAGCATCACCCACGTCCACCGCATCACGCCCTCCTCCTTGAACCCCATCCGTTTCGCCGTTGCACATGACGACTTGCTCTCTGTGTGGTCCGTCCACTGCACGCGCACGAACCCGTGCCCGGGCCGCTCCGGCACGTTCGGTGGGTCGAGGCAGTAGTTCAGGAGGAGGCCGACCGCGTTCGTGGTAACGTAGGTGCGCTGGAAAGCGGGGAACACGAGCGCCCACGCAATCTCTATCCTGAAGAACGTCGGTGATGCATTGATGAGCCCGATCACGCCCGCGAGCGCGCCTCCGCGGGCCTTGTCGATGACCGCGAAGAGGATACACATTGGGAAGCTGCGCATGAAGGCCTCGATCGTCGTCAGGATCTTGTCTAGGTTGGAGAGATCGATCGGGAAATAGCGGTGTAGCTCGGGGTGGGCTGTGACCTGCTCCGCGTATTCTTTCGCGTGCAGGGAGGGGATGAAAGGTGTCAGTTTGACGCGCTCGGATTCGAGCGTCGCTTCGTGGAGGGGCAGGAACCAGTTGATGTCGTATGGGTCCGGACCATAATTTCCAGTCGAAGGGGCGGGGGCGGGCTTCTCAGAAGAACTCGTATCTGGGTCTGCCATGTGTAGGGATAACAGTGGAGTAGTGTTGTGTCTTTGCAGCAGATGCGCGATGGCGATGCGCCACGCTATTATACTAAGGCTATCTGACTGGCGACTGCCCAGAAATACTGTATTGTTTGACCACCTTATTGTTACGCGGATCAGCCCCGAGTAGGACGAAGCCGCTTATTGTTTTGGAATTTCTCAGCCGCCCAATTGGAGGTGAGTTCACGCTGGAGTAATTACCTCCTTAGCTTCTGTACTTTACGCCACGAGAAACACTCGCTTTCAATATGTATGCATGACTGGTCCGAGGTCTGAGTGCGGGCAGGGTAATCGTGCCTAATTAGGGGGAAATTTTTGTCGTGTGCGACCGCCGACGCCATCGCCGCCACCCGCAGTTTGGGTCGGGTCGACCGCGCCGCGGATACGGAGTGCACACGCACAGCTCGTCAACGCATAAAATGAAGCACGTATCCCCCATGGCCTCACCCTTTGACTTGTCAGCTGCGCTGCACTACTCCTCTATCTTCACTTACAGGCTGTGCCTCCTCTCACTTCCGCTGGACGGAATTTTTCGTAATGTTTGCCACGGCCACCCTTGCGTCACTTCTCCCTCTCCTCGTGTCCTCTGCCTATATAGCCCACCGCTTCCCCGGGCCCACATCCACGGAGACTCCCACATCGGTGTCTGCCCAAGAAATCTCGAACAAATTCGTTCGGCCCGCACAGTTTTCACAGCTCGCTTACTGTTCAAGCAGCCTTATTAAATCGTGGAATTGCGGTTCGTCGTGCCAGGCGTTGCAAATGGGCAGCTTCACCCCAATCACTGTTGGAGGTGGTACGTTTAGCCGGTGGTGATTCCTCTTGGATTTATGTCTGATAATGTATGCTGCAAGATGGCCAGAGTGTCCCATATTGTAGGTCCTTGATCGACAACATGCATGGTTAATACCGTAGGTTCATTACGGCCCCTTAGTCTTTGTCGGTCACGACAATATGACTCAGAGTATTGTCGTTGCGCACCAGGGCACCGATCCATCGAGTATGTAAGTTCCCATGAGAATGAAACTCCAAATTCTCACCCGTCCTGATCCTGATCCCTTAGCCGCTCCCTCCTCAATGATGCCGAGTCCGAAATGGGACCCATGAGCCCCACACTATTCCCCAATGTCGGCAGTACGCTTTTGTTCTCTTAACGATCCTTCTCGCTTTGCTTAATATCTACACTGCGCATCTTAGGTGACGTGCGGGTGCACACAGGCTTCGCGCGTGCCCACGGCCGCTCTGCTGATGAGGTGCTGTCGGCCGTGAAGTCTGGGTTGCAGAGCACTGGGACGAGTAGCGTCCTCGTGACCGGGCACAGCCTCGGCGCGGCCATCGCAGCGATGGATGCCCTCATGCTCCACCAGAACCTCGATCCATCTGTCTCGATCAACACAGTCGTATTTGGGCTCCCACGCGGAGGCAACGATGCATTCGCCAACCTTATTGATTCGCAGCTCGGCATTCAGTTCACCTATGTGACGCACGGGAACGATCCTGTGCCGAACCAGCCCCCGCGCTCCTTGGGGTATCAACACTCCTCAGGCGAGGTGTACATCCCTAGTAGTGGCGAAGCGGGCACCGTCGCGTGTGCTGGGCAAGAGAACTTGCACTGCGTGGAGGGAAACTCGGTCCTGCACGCGAGCATTTCCGACCATCTGGGACCCTACTTCTCTGGCACGATGATGGGTAGGAGCGCTTGTCCACTATGAGCGCAAGATTAGAGTGGAGGAAAAGGGACAGGTGAAGTGGGCATGACAACGCGATAGTCAATCGTATATCGTAGTTTGCTGCCGACTCTCCGTGCAGCGTTTCACTTTCTGGGTTTATTTGTGCACTTAACACCATGCTATAATTACCACGCGAGCTCGAACGGCCAAATTTTTGAAAACACTAATGGACGCCAAATCAAGAGAGAGGCGGCTTTCGGAGTAGGCGTAATGTGGTACACTCCGTGGTTAACACAAACAGGGACGCTCCAAAATCTGATTTTCATATCCGTCCGTGCTCGCTCGAGAATGTGCCTCACAACTACGGTCATACTTTGACACCAAAGAGCCCAGCTCTGGTGAGCATGACTTTCCAGTCGTAGCTTGTCACGGTTAATTCGACGCCGAGCTTCATGAACACTCCTCAAGCTTCCACTGATTAAGCGAGCTCATATTTCGTGTGCGTATATGGTGACAAGTGGCGCGATAGTGATATTAGTCCATCGATAAGATTGGACGAGGGTGACAGGCTAAATAAATATGGTATATACGCAGTGTTACCACACAACTTTACTGTAAATTGAACTTTGCTGGCAATTAGAAGCCATGAAATAATGGTTGGGATGAGTAATTCGTTACTAGCTTTGCAACTCACTCAGTTAGGACGTCCCAGTAAATTCAGGCCCACGTTTTCGAGGACACCAACATTACGGCAAAGTTGATTCCGTGTCCGATTCACGTGGAAACAAGACACAGAAAGAGGTCCGATAAATATTGTGGGAGACCTCCGTGGAAAAGAACTAGTATTACTGTTTATGAGTAATGGAGTCGGAACACAATATTATTGGCTGGTTCCAGCTCGTGCGTCTGCGGATGGATATCGAGCAAGGGCAGCCTGGCGCTCGAAGACGGTGCCTGCAGGTTCCGGGAGTTTGCCGTGTTGGAGATCCGGATGCAACGGCGATGGCAATCTCATATGAAATGATTCAGTTGGGTGTGAACGGTGATCAAATGCGACCATGCCGTGACCGGTAATGCGCAATCGGAAAAAAAGTATGTCGCAGATCATGTCGCACCTGCTGGGACTGGAAAGTGGTGATAAAGAAAACAACCACACGATGGGCGATGGGCTTTGACGAGTTGCAAAACAATCGCGGTCGAGGGCCATCAATCGGGAACGGCCGAGAGAGAGAGACGGCAGGAGCGGACAGACGGGTTGCATTGTTTTTTGGTGTTGCCAAGCCAACATTGGGAGGTACCGATATCCTTACATAATCAAATTGCTGTGGCTCCACCGCACGGCATTTTGACCCGGCGTGGGCGTGGACCCGTTCAGCGCCTCCCGAAAATCAACCCTGATAAAATGAGAAGAAAGACGGCAAGCCGAAATCAACTTTCCCTCTTCTCTTGCACAGACCACGTCCCATTCTCTCCCGTAGTCGTCACTCCATGTCTGGCTATTCCTCTATATTCTCCTCCGGTCTTCTCGCTACTCCACGGCCAAACCGCCACGCCGACCCTACCCCCTCTCGGCCAGACAGCCCCATAAACGTCGATAGCGATTCAGACACCACGCCCACAAAGCTGCGTGCGGTGCTGATTCCCTCCTCTGAAGAAGTGATAGACTACTTCTTGCCTCGCAGCCGTGCGTCGAGCAACGCGAGCGCGACGTCCGTCGTTCTTGGCGGGGCTCCACGGTTGCGGCGCCGGCGGAGCAGTTTAAGCACCGCAAACAACGGGTTAAGTGCCGTCAAGAGTCCGCAGCGGAGTGCTGGCATCGCCCTGCAGCGCAACTCGCTCATGGGTCCCGGCTCTCGATCTCGCAGCGGCAGTACAGATTTTGGCCCGGCAGGCATGCCGCGCGCTGATGCGGGGGTCTACGTATCGGTGCCAAGCAGGGTAGGGGCCGGACGTTCGCGAAGCGGAAGCGGAAGCGTGAGTGGCGCGATGCGGTAAGCAGGCACTTTGTCTCGCCTTCTCGGCCGTGCTAACGCTGAATATCTTTGGTATTTCCTGTCGCCGTGCGTTTTTATTATTATTTAGATCGCGCCGTGCAGTTTGCAAGCCACCTCCCGTTCCTCCACCAAACGCACCTCTGCCGCCGCTTCCTACGTCAGTTGCTGCGATGGAGGCTGCACACCGCCGTCCGCTTACGCACCGTGCACATACTGCGGAGAACATTGCCCCGGTCACGACCACTCTAAGACCGGACACATCCTCTTCGGTATTCTTCAACCCTGCTCCTGATCTCACGAATATGAAGGTCATGGCCCCCATGGGCACTACCCACTCGTCTTCCAGTCCCCTGGCAGAAATCTCTGCTGTCCGAGGCGCTGGTGCGCGGACGAACGAAAACTGATGATTTGCTTTAGTGCGCAGGTTATGTTTATTAATTGCCTTTTTCATTTATACCATGCTTTCTGGATGCACAGCCGCTCTATCTACCCTTAAGGTTTCTCATCTTCCTCCCTTGTTAATTAGATTTCTATTCTACTAATTGCTACATACCCTATTCTGAACCAAGTGCGATATTTGTCTGGCATTGTTTCTCTTTTTTAATGAACCTCATTGACTGAGTACTATTTAATACTGCATTCACCTCAAAACCCTCATCACAGATTGATATCTCTTCATGCCGATTTATTTGTAATGCCCTTTACACACGCCCATCCCACGATAGTTATTTGATAGCCACGTTGATACCCGCGGGTGCAAATAACGTTCGGGATGAGACTTCTCTCGAGTGGAGAGAGTTCCGCCACCAAACGCTTCACTCAGCTCGAGCGCTCAATGCCATCGATCAACACATTGCCGAAGAGAGTGCGTGTGTTTCATATTTATCAGCAATAATGTGGATTACGACTGCAAAATAATGCAATACGGCATTCCAGTACATCAGCGCGTCAGCCCCAAAGCCGCACACGCTATGCGCCATGCTGCAGCGGCTACTAGCGGTCGACGAGGTGCGGTTTTGTGATGGCAAACTACTACTCCTTGCGCCTGGATCATCCGCGCTGTGTGGACATACAGAATGGCCATGAGGGGGGGCTCAGCGCTCAGCCCTTGTGGAGCTTCCATGGACTCAATGTGGCACCACAGCAATCGTGAATCACTCAAATTACTGCCTTGCACATTTACTGGCCGACTAGCTCAGCTGGTTAGAGCGTCGTGCTAATAACGCGAAGGTCCTGGGTTCGATCCCCATGTTGGCCATAACTTTTTTCCCCGTCTTTCTTACCACAACGTTCTGAACAATGATGCTACACAGGATGTTCTGAACATTGCAATTGGTGCGGTTACAAGTACACATCTACTTGACCTCCCCAGGTGGTAGAACCATTCATTGTCTCTGCTTCAGCCACTCTCCTCTCGGGGTCTAAAGCTCCAAATCTCGACAATCGTCTTCCCCGCGCGGCGACACATAATAGCGCACACCTCACGTCTGAACACGACCTTCCACACCGTTTCGCTCGGCGCGGTGACATCGCGGACGTAAGCGCCAGAATCGACATCGAACAAGCGCACCCGGCCGTCGTTCCCGCCCGTGACGAGGAACTGCTCGTCAAACTGCAACGATGTGACAGACGAGTCATGCGCTGCGATACGCGTATGTACGCGTAGATCCGGCAGCGCAAAAGCTAGCACCCGCCCGTCCGCCCCACCCGTCACAAGCGTGTGTGACGTCAGCTGTAAGGAGCACACCAGCGCAGTATGGCCTTGCAACATCGCGGTACAGTGTCTGTTAAGGTGGGCTCAGGTTAGAGCCCTAGTGTGAAGAGGGATGTTTCCGTTGGCATACCCGGTATGTGCGTCCCACACGCGCACTGTGGTGTCCAAACCACCAGAAGCAACGATCTTGCCATCAAACGCGACAGCATATATCTGGTTGAAATGTCCACGGAAGACCTGGAGACATTCGCCCGTGTCTACGTCCCAGAGCTGCCCGCCAACCCGATCAGCACCGCCGGGACACATCTGCTTACACATGTGAGGCCTTGTGACGTACTCGACAAGTGCCATCATAACTTCCGCTGACGACTTGGTTCCCGCAAACATCAAGCGAACGCACGCTGCTACTGTGCCCCACAAGAACACGCAACATCCGACCGCGCTGCACATCCCACACGCGCAGCGTGCCATCGCGTGAACCGCTCACGGCAACAGGCCGGTTGTGTAACACCTTGAGACAGCGCACAGTCGAGGTGTGTCCCCGGAGGACGTACAACGTGAGCCTATCCACCCAGTCCGCGGTCCCCCGCCGCGCGAGTCAGAATCAGAGACAAGCGTAGGTGGGGGAAAAGACGCACCCAGTCCGCACGTCCCACACACGCACGTCTTTGTCACATCCGCCGCTGACCACCAGCGCGCCGGGCTGTCCCCACCCGCGCGTCGCACCGGCGACGTCGCTACGTGCGTTCTCCGCCCGACGAGGATCATTCTCCTGTGCATAGTTAGGCATAGTGGGGGGACACTGCACGTCGAGCGCCAGTGCGGCGCGCATGGACGGTGACAAGAGATGGTCAAGCCCCTGCGGATCGAGGACCTTCGTGCCAGCCGGCGCGCGGTTGTGCAGAAGTAGCGCGGGTGCATCCAGCATCTCGGGAATGCCACCTCCGTCCATTGTCCTACCACTGGGGCTATGGAGTGGAGGTTGGGGATGGGCGGGGTCTAGCGCGCCGCCGCGAGAGATGAGGTCGACGGCCCAAACGCCGAGCTCGTGTCCGACGAGAGTGCGCACGAGCGAGCCCGTGTGAGTCGAAAATACGTAGATGCGGTGATTCGCGAGCCCCGCGACGAGCCAGTCTGTGTCAAGCGCGACGGAGGTGACCACACCGCTGTCGGGGTCAAGCACGGGGATGCGGTATGCACACAGACACCGGCCGCTACGTTTCCAATTGATCACTGTCAAGCGATGTGGCATCAGCATTGACTAGTGCCCAGGAAGGCGAATCACGGAAAGGCGGAGGACATACAGGTTGACCACGCGTATTTGAAGAGCGCTTGAAGACTCTGCGCCGGCTGTAGAGCGTGTGGCGGCCGAGGGAGGCGGGGAAGTGTCAGCGCATGTGAGATATGTGGATGTGTAACAGGTATTGCATCGCTCTCGTCTGCATCTGGCTCACACGGGCCATGCAAGATAGGATCAAAGTGATACGCGCTCGCCAGTCCGCGCCAGGCCTGCTCATCTTGAACAAGAGCACGCCACTTGCGCGAGACGCACGCAATGCGTGCAAGAGTACGTGGGTGATCGACAAAGTTGAGAATGTGGAGAGACAGTTCTATGGGTAGGTCTGCGAGAAAGTCGCGTTTGAGGAGGGGCGCAATACGCGTAGATATGAAAAAGAGCTCGCGAGAGGAACATTGGGAGAGGAGGGTGGCTAGGTAATCTTGTCGGGTTGCAGATCCAAAAGACTGGAATTCACTGAGAAAAGTATGAAAAGGGGGCGGTTCAGCTTTCGGTGCAACTGAGGAGACGGGGGGTATGACGTCTGGCGTTGGGGAGATAGGGCGTGGAGAGGGAGCTGGGGTGGGCGGACGCATGACTGGCATGAAAACGGTTGGAGACTCGCTCTGGGAGGGATAGTCGGATGTCTCTGATCTGTATGGGGGAGGGGGAAGATCGAGACTTGTGAGGTCAAAGGAGGATGACATTATTGGCAATTGGGGTGCACTAGTTCGAGTCATGTCGTGAGGTTGGGGAACACGCACAGAATAAGCAGTTCCCTGGATGGCAGAGACTCACAAGGGAGAGTCCTCGGAGGTCTGCACGGATCTAAGGAGGTCTAGAGGTGTGAGTATATAGATAGAGATGGCACAGAAGGCCGGAGGGGATTGTGTTTATCCGGCGTCCGTTGCCAGCTGACCAGTGGCCAAGGGAATAAAATACGAAGTGCTTAATCGGAGCTCCCTGGTCACGACGATATAGAGGGATCGACCTGTAGAGATTGGAAGGAAAGACTAAAAG
Organism: Russula compacta; assembly: GCA_022376555.1. NCBI lineage: Eukaryota > Fungi > Basidiomycota > Agaricomycetes > Russulales > Russulaceae > Russula > Russula compacta. The sequence continues at coordinate 15,404 of WTXH01000051.1, read as the reverse complement.
CAGAGATGGGGTGCTATGCAGGTGGTCGCTGACGCTGACAAGGGCTGCGGCAACGGGTCACTGCAGGAGATGGCCCAACTATTCTAGGGACCAAATAGCGCGATACGAAAGGTTTAAGCTCTAGACAATCCCAATAAGAACTATCGCTCTTGGCGGCGAATGTTGAGTTGAGAAGGGCATGAGATACTCGCCGTGCGAGACCAAGACCACACCTGTAGTAGGGTTAAGGTTTGTCTAACCTCTCTCTCAGCCCATGTCCTCCTCTATCAAAAGACGACATACACCATCGCCGTCTCGCACATCCTCTCCATCTAGGACTCCAAAAGCACCTAGAGTAAGCGCACCACTGCGATCGCCATTGTTATGCTCCTTGCCACCAACATGCCATCCGCCCAATCGTCCGACGGCGTTATCTGACTCGCACGCCCTCGAAGCACACTATGCGACACACCACGCCCACGTCTGTTCCTCACAGGGTTGCAGTTGTGTTTTTCCTGATGCACGTCTTCTCGAGCTCGTGCGTTTATACCTTGGTCCGGCCTCTTTCCGTTCTGCAATTCGTCTCATTCGTTGCAGCACATCACAGAGTGCCACGACCCCCTGGTCGCAGTACGCCGAGAGCGCGGCGAGAAAACTGTGCGTGTCATTTCCCAGCCGATGTCACCCGCCTCTTTCCGAGAGTGCCACCACGCTGATAGTGATCCGCAGTTCGCCTGTTTCCTCCCTTCCTGCCCCCGAATGTTTGCAAACCCAAAAGCAAGGAGGCTGCACCTCATCGCTGCACATGCTTATCCAAAGGAGTACTTTTTCGCCGTCACCAACAAGGGCATCGGTGGCCTGCTTCGGCGCTGGGGTGACGGCGCCAGTTTGCTCCGTGGGCCGTGGCGCCCGCGCGACAGTGAGGAAAATGCTGAAGGTGATGAGGAGTCTGCATCCCAATCGCAACGGTTATCACCACATCAGCATTCAGACTCAGATGGCGAGGGTATCGATGACATCGCGGAGGACAAAGAATCATTTGCTCTCGACTCTGCTTCCGCCCCTGCCCTCCCCAATCAAGAGGCGACAGCAGAGACGATAGACAAAGGTGACAGGGACGCAGACGCAGAAGTGGACGCGCTCGCGCGCGACGTCTCTGCCCTCGGCCTCATCCCTTCTTCGGTGTCCTTTGGCCGCGGTGGCCCTGCTCCACGTGGAAGAGCTGGCCTCGCTACACGCAGTGGGCGGCCCGCAGCGCGCCACATTGGTCATCATCAGCCTCCTCCTGATTCAAATAACCACCGCACTGCGGTGAACAACAAGGGCAAGGATAAAGATATGGGCGGGGATATGGAAGTGGAGGAGCCGAACCCCATGGAGCAGGATACCGTCGTCGCATCGGATAAAACCCCGCCGTCGCGTGGGCGGCGTGGAAGGGGCAGGGTAAGTGGTGACGGAAGAGGAAGTGGGGGTGGAGGTAGGGGAGCGGGCAGGGGCAGGGGGTTCGTCCCCCCACCTCCTAGGGGTGGGTTCCTTTCACGCGGGGCGGTAGGGCGTGGTTTCCCTAGGGGTTTGATTGCTATGAGGGCGAGGGGTGGAGGAGTCTAATGGGCACATCTGTCAGGCAGTCAGGTCCTGACGACGGCCAATGGCTGTCGTTCGCTCTTCTATTTGTCTCCCTGGGGTACTGTTATAGGGAACGCTGGAAAGTGGTGAGATAGTGGGGAAGTGATACCGCTGAGTTATACCGTCGGGTTCCTGTAGGATTGACTAGGTCCTATGTCAGGATGCGGTGTGGTAGCAGATACGGGGTATATGATTGAACTGTGCATGGTTTAGGGATGAGAATACAAGAAATAAAGATACAATGAATTGTGCATTGAAGATAAAGCAGCACTGATGAGACAGACAGGCAGGTACAGTACAAGTACAAAATTTCCTCAACGTCTCACGCTTCCAGCGTGCTCTCGGTCATTCCTCATGTGAGGTCCTCAACTTCACCATCGGGACTCTACTCCAGACTCCCGTGCCGCGAGAGAAGGAGTGTCGATAGCCACGGTGGGCGCAAAGGAGTCCTCGAACCCCACTACGCGAGCTGCTGGCAAATGCAGAACAAGTGGGGCAGGTCGTCTCCGCTGCTGCTTCCTGCGCGATGCCATCGTCGCCTCCACCACGGGCAGAGGGGCAAACTGCGGCTTTGAAACGATGCCGCCGCCAAAGGGAGGCGGCGGCAGCGAGGGTGGGGCCGTATGTAAATATCCCGGTGCGGTGGTGGTGGTGCCTCCTCCGCGAGCAGGGATCGAGAATAATGCCCGCGCGGAAGAGACCGTCGGTCTTTGCGCAGGGAAATGTGGCGTCGGTGCTGATGCTGGTAGTGCACTCGTCATCGGTGAGAGAGGTGACGGCGGCGCAGATGTAAAGCCAAGCCGTTCCGACGCACCAGAAGGCGTGCTCGGCAACCCACTAGGTGGATCCGCGTCATCCTCAGGGGCATGCAACAACGGTAGACACTCCCACGCCTCCATTTCGTCCGCATAGACGACGCCCGCCGTGTCCTGGTAGGTGGCTCCCAGGCGCACCATGGCGTCCGCGCGCTTGCCTCCATCCATGTACTGCATTAAGGCCACCTCCGTGTCGAGGGGGAGCGGAAGCGCGCCACATTTGGCGTAGAGAGCGCGCTTCTGATGGGCCATGCGGAACGCGACCGTTGTGGGAGAGGACGACGGGGGCAGAGGGGAAGCTTTGCGTGCGTGCGTGGAAGGTGGGGACTGAGGAGGATGCTGCGTGTGCGTGTGCATGGAACGGAAAGGCAGCTGAGGGCGCAGAAAGCGCATAAGACCTCTTTTCTTGGGCAGGGATGGCGAGCGGGGACCAGTCACTGATGTGGAGGCTTTGCGCTGGCGCATCAACGTGAGGAGAGGAAGCTTCATTTTCTTCTCATCGGCGCCACTATCGTTCTCTCCCTCTGCCAGGAAAGGGGATGGCGAAGAAGTAGCAGAGGTGTACGGAGGGATAGGTAATGGAACGGTGGTACGGTTGTACGTAGGCGCGTAGATCGTATGGATCGTGGGCGTGTCAGCAAACGAGATAAAAGATCTCGAATGGTGGCGCGTGGAACGCGGCCGGCCAAATAGAGGAGCACGGGGGGAGAGGGTCGAAAGAGCAGGCGGACTAGGAGGCGGCGGAGAACCAGGTTGTACACCCACTACCCAGGTAGAGATAGCACTGGAGCGACGACGGGAGTGTCGGATAATAGGTGATGGTGGGCTCGGAGGAGCAAGGAAATCGTACAACGGGTTGGGAGGATTCATTACGGCCACTATTATGGTAAACTTATAGGTTATACAGGGTAGCTGGATTGAATGTCAGGAACTACTACCACGGAGGTTGATGGTCTACAAATCGCGATGTGCAAGAGACGCTGAGATGGTAAAGCAGACAATTACGAGGAAGTAGCAATTTCAAACAGAAGACGGGGATTCAGTTGAGAAAGGCCAGATGTAGAGCAATGCCGCAAGACAAGGCCTAGGAAAGGTTTGGAGCGGTGTGGGGCAGTGGGTTTCAGTTGCGCAGACCCAGGAGGAATCATGTTTATGAGCAGCTCGAATACAAAAAGCTATTCTGGGAGGAAGACAATAGGACTGCAGCGGGAGCATTTTGTTTTGTCTTGACGCGAACAATAAAGCAAAGCCTTGCATTTGCCACGAGTTGAAGTTGTCACGTGCGATTTGGCCAAAAAAGGAAATGTTCTCTTGCTGGGAACACAGTCAGTTTCCCTGCCTTGGATCAATTGATTGAGTGAGTGCTCCATGTGGTGACAACGGTTCCGACCGAGATCTTATTCAAGTTCTCCAAATCAGCGGGTTTCGCCGCCAAGGCAGTCGTCCGGGTGTTTGATCGCGGTGCTCCATCCCCTGGAACGAATTCTTCGACGGACAAGTGAAGCGACCGTGCAGTCCATCGCTGTGATTTTCCACGACACCAAGGGTTGAGCCATCAAAGCCGACGTCTCTAATTATGATCCTCAGGGTCGTCGTACTGCCCTCTTGGAGCTTGTGCCGTTTTGAGGCTGATCAATGCTAGGAAGAATTGACCCGCCAGCTCAATTCTTGATAGCTCCTGCATGTATGGTTATGGTCTCGCAGTGCTGACCGTCGTCATTTTATCGAAATTGAAGAATCGAAGCTTCGAGTGCTTATCCTGCGGTCGGGTATGCGCTGCACGACCCAATTGCCACTGCCCAGGTCAGGGAGCTGGAGATTCCAGAGACTCTAAAATCTCATCCGCCAAGCTGCCCGAGCTTGTAGACCCGATGTCATGCCTCCCTCAGCTTTGGAGGTGTAGCTGTCGTCCCGGTGTTGACGAACCTCTGCACTTTCTAAATGTTACTGCCAGTGGCTCCCCAGTCGTCACAGATGGATGGCCTGCGCCATAAAGTAAGCATATACGTGTTGCTAATTGGCAAGCTGTTCAGCAGGAAAGAAAGGCCAGGTCACTCGGACGTATTTGTATGTAGTACTCTACTTCATCCATATCTCAATTCACACGTTCTGCTCTGTCCTTGAGCGCGCGCGACATAGCGTCGAACGAAGATTGGAGCTTGGCGCGCATGAAGAACCATATCACGTAGGCCAGCAAGCCCCCAAAATACTCCCACGTCTCGTATACAGTCCTCTGGCCACTGAGGCGACCATCATCCCGCAGGATCTGCCAGCGTTCGGCACAGAGCAGCCAGCGCGCGGGTGTTGCGAAGCGCCACGCGAGGCGGAAGCTCGTCCCGTCGACGTGAGTCAGGATCTCCTCGGCTGCGGACACTTTCGTGCGCGCGTCGTCCATCGTGGGTGGTACGTGGAGCTGTAGCCGGAGGCGGCGACCCGGTGCTGCGGTTTGGGGAGGGAGAGGAGTCTTGTCGTGGCCGCTGATGATCTCCTGTGAACGGCTACATATCGTTAACTCTTGGGCTCGGATAGAAAAAGGAGCGAACTGGGCCAGAGAAGACAAGGGACGCACATATATGGGTTCCTGGATGCAGGCCTCACTGCTAAGTAACTGATGGCCACGATAGAATATAGGAACACACGCGCCATTCTCCGTACGACGTAAAGTCGAGTAAAACGTCCCAAACCTTCTGCTTTGGGGCGTCGATGGGAATCGAAGATCGGATGGTGAACACAGAGCTCGTCGACAGCTCGCTGAGGGGAAGGTCGGACTCTGACATATCTACAAGTCTACAGGTATTTGCCAGAAGGGCTGGGTGGTATTTCGTTGATGCAGAAGGTACCTTGTTGTGGGAATGTCCAAACCAATGCAGTTGGACAGTATATTATGGCACACACTACCGGGTCCTGCCGCACTATGGGTTGGCCCCCTCTGTCAGAGGTGATGATGCCAGTTGAGATTCTTCCCGCATGGAACCGAGAGGGATCGAACAAGAGGGAGCCGGACAGGGTGCGCTAATCGGTCATTCAGCCAAATTCTTGGCAGGGAAGTGCCGAGCAACCGAAGAGTAAACCAAAACAACTGTAGCTCCTTGACAGGTTCAATTACCATCATGGTGACACGGCACACCCATGCTTCCCAGCCACACTGGTGTCATGATCGTGAGGACATGGACAGCGTCCAAAGCTCCACACGGCATAGCCAACCAACGGTAAGGTTGACACCGAGTGGCCTGCGCGTGTTGGAAAAATAGCCGAACAAATGGTCAGTTGAGAAGTCCACGTTCTTCGCTCAAGTATAATTATTGTACTATACAATATGCTGGTGGAAGAGGAGATGTGTTTGTTAGAACAGTGGCCCGTGTGGTGTCCGGCGTGTTATGAAGGCTTCAATTAGCAATTAGTGCCGATTGTTGGAAAAACGAAGCTCGGGCGGGCGGGAAAACAAGTGGGTTTGGCGGTAGGGAGTGGGCAAACGCGCGCCCTTCCCAGACAGTAAGCACAGGAATATGTTGCAACGCACGAATGATGCCACGCACCACTAGCAGCGCCTGGATTTAGCAAACAGCATACTCCCCTAATAACTCCTGGCCTCTTGGCCAAGCGCTCAGAGGCCTGAACCAGGTGACTAACCTGTTCGTGACAGGTCAAAGACCATTTTTTTATATCTATTCTTGAGGGCGATTGCCCCAATGAGAAGCCTTGTAGCCTGTTGACTTTGATCAAAGTTACGAGGAAAGTGTGTCAATACGTCCATGTCAGAATGTTATCGTGCGTGCCATGCAGCCACGCAGACATCCCTCATAGTACCGTGCTCCGGTACCCACTCAAGGAGGCGCTAGGGAAGTCCTGGTTGCAAAGCCCATGTTTGGACATCGCAGAGCACGTTTGAGATGACTAGACTGAGGTTCCCATTGAGGACCGTACGCTCAGATCTCGACAACTGTTCGGATGACATAATACGCCTGCCTATTATCATCGCCGGCAATCTTTGTCACAAAGGTCAACAACTGGCAACGACAACAACAGTGAACACGGTCCAGCGGAGAGACAATGTCCCTGCAAGTCAACTTATCAAGTCCAGATATCACAAAAGCTTATCAAGATATCCTTAACGCACGCGGGATAGATTGGGTTATCATCACTTACGAGAAGGCCTCAAACGATCTCAGGGTGCAGTCCACCGGAAATGGCCTTGAAGATCTCGAGGAAGAATTCTCTGACGGCAGGTAAAATTGTCCTACTTTCTCCCATCTCACAATCGCTCACGGAGCCACAATAGGATCCAATACGCTTTTGCTCGAGTAACGGATTCGAATGTGTGCTCAGCCCGTCTCTTGGCCCATTCAAATACTGATCATTTGTGAACAGACCAAGCTACCCAAGTTCGTGCAGATCAACTGGTGCGGTGATGGTGTTCCTGAGGCGAAGAAGGGGCTATTCCATACACATTCGTCCGCCGTCGCCCGCTTCTTCCGCGGGACGCATGTGGTGATCAGCGCGCGCAACGAGGTCGGTCGCTCATCCATTCGCATCACGTCCCCTTGATTTGACGCTACGTCAAAAGTCCGATGTCACGCCATCTCTTATTATGTCGCGCGTCGAGTCCGCGTCGGGCGCAAGATATTCTGCACACAATGAGCAGGTGCGCAAGTTCGAGCCCATCGCCCCGGTAGGCACGAACTACGTCCCTGTCGGGAAGGTCGACATCGCCGCCATACGCAATGCGGCTGCGCCCACGCCTCCTAAGCCCGCTGTACCTCTGCTCCACGTCCTTCCGTCGCGACTCCTGCTGCAGCATCCTCATCAGGACCGACAGTCCGAGCTACTGCCGTCGGGAGCGCAGCTGCCGCCGCACGGGTTCCTGCGGGCACCTGGGATGCGCCAAAGCTGATAGTCTCTGCTGCAACTCCGCCTCCAACTGCGGCTTCGCGTCCTCCCCGACTGTTGTGGCCCACTCACCCTCGGCCCCGGCGCATTCTGCGACCATTCCCAGCTCGAATGTTCCTACAAAGCCCTCTGAAGAAGACCGTATTGGCCCCGTTGTGATCTCATCTATTCTATCAACCCCATGTATACACTAGCTGACCCCTGTGGCCTTCAAAGGGCACCGCCTACACGCCTGTCTCACTCCCTCCCCCAAGAAACTGAACAATCCATTTGAGGCCCGGGCGCAGGCCGCTCTGACTGCGCAGTCCGCTCCCCCGCGTCAGGCAGGGGGCTCTGGCGGTAAGTTGACATGGAGCGAGCGCCAGGCACTTGCCAAGAGGCGAGCAAATGAAGAAGAGGCAGGCAGCCGTGCCGCTGCAGCCCCGGTAGTCTCGCGACTACCATCGTCCGTGTCGTCTTCAGGGAGATGGGGTGCTGGGGTCGTAGGAGGTGCCGCTGCAGTGGGTGTCGCTAGTGTGAACCAGGAGCCCGCGCTTGAGGTTCCCCCCCTCCGCCGCCAGTTGTTACTCCCCTGCCCGCTGCCCCAGAACCTCAAGCTGAAGAAGACCTGGAAGTCGTGGCTCCGCCGCCGCCACCGCCGCCACCACCGCCGCCGCCTCCAGTTGCGCCTGTCGCTCAGGTACTCATTTCACCTCATGTCCGAGAAGGATCAAACTGATCTGGTACTTGCAGCTGGCGCAGCTGAGTATTCACGAACCAGAGCCGGAACCCGAGCCTGAGCTCGAGCCTGAGGCAGTACCTCCCATTTCCGCAGCGGGTGATTATGGCCTCACTGCCATTGCTCAGTATGATATGAGGTGTGTGTCCTGTCCTGATATGACACTGCGGCCCTTGTCCACTAACTCATTGACTTCCTTTGATAGGCCGCAGAGGATAACGAGCTAACCCTTGTCGAAGGCGAGCTTATCGTGGGTATCACACAAGAAGATGCGGATTGGTGGTCTGGCACTAGCGCAGACGGCACCCGGAGCGGTTTGTTCCCTGCGGCATACGTCACTCTCGTAGATGCACCCACGGAACCTGAGCCGGAGCCAGAGGCTGAAGCCGAAGCACCCCCGCCTCCGCCTCCGCCTCCACCTCCACCTCCACCTCCACCGCCTCCACCCCCGGCGTCGGCCACCCCGGCCACCTACGCCGCCCCTGATCCGGAATCTGAGCCTGCGCCCAGTGTCGATGAGGGCATCGTCGCGATCGCGTTATACGAGTGCGCAGCATGCTCTTCCTTCGAGGGTGCGCCGGCTAATTTGTGTTTCCTTGCCCTTGCCATAGCTACGACGCTGCGGAGGACAACGAATTGTCCTTCCGCGAGGGTGAGAGGATCGCTGAGATCGAAGCTGTCTCGGAAGATTGGTGGTCCGGTCACGACCAGCACGGTAATGTGGGGCTGTTCCCTGGTACGTGCACTAAATACGCCTAATTTGATGATATGGGGGTGACTGACGGGGGGTCTGTAGCAACTTACGTTGAAATTCGGCAATAAGGTGATTGGGTGCCAAAAGGCTGGGTGAAAGGCGTAGTTTTGAATTGGTTGTAAATTATCAGCCGGAGCTGCTTCTCGGGAGATAATTCTGCGCCTGCGGTAGATAATTATTATTCACGGATGCGTACTTCCTGCCATCACTGTCCTCAACAAATCAGAGTGAAACAGATGTAAGTGATACGAACATTGAGGATGAGGATTGACTGTGCTATGCATGCCGTGGCGGGACGATTGAGTTGGTTGACAAATCAAGCAGCTCGGCTGTCTCAGGTTTGAGTGAGGCCACTGTACTGCATCGCGTGCATGGCACACGGAATCGTTGATGCTAACACCGACATCAGCGTCAGAAAATGACTACTAGTGCGAGTCCCGAACCCACCACCTCTCTTTCTGTCCCCTCCCCCACCTCCGCCAGCTCGCCAATGTCACGGGCTCGGCCTCGGCTCCCCGCTGGCCCCAGGACACGCAAACAGCCAACGTCGTCGGTACAACGACAGTCACCACCACTCGACGATACAACCAAAGATGAGCACCAGCAACCCCCCTTCCAACACCCCCTCCCATCCTCAGAATTCCCGCCTCCCTGGATTGCACCCGGATTGGATGATCAATCCTCTTACTCTTTCCCCTCTTCATCTCTCCCTCTATCCCCACCTCCCGTTGGACCCCTGTCTGTTTCCAGCCCTCAAACAGAGCCTCCAGTCCCAGTGGGACTAGACAAACCATGCCTCCAAGCATCATCGAGCCTTGATATCTCTCACTCAGATGCACCTCAAACTCTATTCTCTCCCGCGCACACTCGTCTACCTCCCGAAGATCATCCCATTTCTACTCAGCCAACGCCCACGCCACTCCCGGGCACCTCTCATCCAGCAACACCTACCCCCCTTGTAATCCTTTCATCTTCTACGACGAGCTCTTCTCTCCGAAAGCCCTCCGAGGCAACAGTCTCCTCAGCCATGGCTCCTCCCCTCAACGTCCCCCCTGTCCATCTTGATCTCACACCAGAACCGCTTCCATACAAGCACCTCACCCTCGATGCCGCCCACTGGACCCTCACAACGACCGAGCTTCAACACCTCGTTTCGAGCGCCATCCGCGAGAGCGCAAAGGAACAGTTCATCCGCCTTCTTCCACCATCCATCATTGATTCCCGTATGTCTGAAGATGCCACGCACATCGAGCGCTCCTGGGACGCCGCTGCTGCGCGCTGGCGCTTCGAGGCCCATCGTCGCAACATGTTGCTGCGGGCGCTCTCGGTATCTGGCGCAGACAGTGACTTGCTAGCCCATCTCAGCGGAACACTCTCAAACCTTGATTCGCACACTCAGAACTTGCTCCATGCCGCTGCGCACCGCACGCAGCTCGTTGCTGCTCGGGACACCCATCGCGCGAGCGCCCTCGCCGTTGCATTGCGCAAACTCAACGCGAGCTATGCCCGCCGCACGCGTGACCTCGACAAGGCTCGCGCGCACATCGCAACGCTGCGCAGCGAGGTTGACGAGGCGTGGAAGGTTGCCGAGGAACAGGCGGCCGAGGTCGATAAACTCAAAGCAGTGACGGGCGAGCCACACGAGTTGGCTATCGCCGGCCCGGGCGACTCCGTGACCGACGAAGACAACGATGAAGACGATGCGAGCGGCAGCGCTCTACAAGACGGTGCGAGCGCGCGTCTTACAGTGATATCACGCGCCGAAGTTGTCGACGTAACTAACAGGGCCGTTGCTGCCCACGCACGCCTCACGATGATACAAACCAACCATCATGTCGGCTCGCGTAGCCCACCTTCTGCCTACAGTACCCGCTCCCCATCGTCACCCGTGATGTCCGGGTCTAATGCCCTACAAAGGCGGTCATCGACAACAAGCCAAGTGAGTCGCGTAGATGCCGCCCGTAAGCGCAGCAGACGTCAGAGTAAGGCTAGCCTTCGCCTTCCTTCGTCCATGAGCCTCCGCTCGCGTTCAAGCATGGGGGGAGAATCGAGCATAGGCAATGCACGCAGCAAGAGCCGTGGCAAGAAAGGCAAAGAGCCGGAGCAGGCGGAGCCCCCCGTGCCCTGGATTCCTGCATATGTGGAAGGCTCTTTTCTGGAGATGGAAGGCCGTTTGGCTGGAGATGAGGCCTATGATGCGCAAGTTGGAAGTGATGGTGGTGATTCTGACGAGGGCGCTGGAAGTGTCGGTGAGGAGCCTTTGCCAGACAGCACATATGCAGGTGCGTGCATACAGACTCTCCTCTACTCGGCTAATGGATCATCGTTTTCACTGTTACTACCCATAGCCGAACCTCCACCCCATACACACCTCTCCATCCCTGCCTCCTCAAACTCACAAGCGTCGCAAGCTCTTCCCACTCCAAAAGCCGACACATCGCAGCCCCAAGCTTTCCCCCTCGGTGATGATATGTCCCTAGCGGCAGTGGAGTCTTCCGCGTCCGCATCTACTCCGGAACAAACATCTTGGCGTTCCTCCAGTTCCTTGCCATCGGCCTCTGCAGGGCCATCCGTCGCATCCATTCTAACGTTACCTCTCTCGTCAGAATCCCACTACCAATCCCAGCCCCTGTACCCGCAATCCAATGGGCCCAATGCGGGAGAAAATGTCGCACAAGAGGTGGATCTGCTCCCCGATCCTGCCTCCATCTTCTCTGCCATCGCATCCTCAGAGTCGACAGCTACCACTTCTGCATCGGCGCTAGACCTCTCTCGGCGCGGCCACTCCCTTGACTTGCCGTCTCCCAGCACCAATGGTGGGGGGAGCAAGCAACAAAACGAGGGCTCGAAAATCCGCCGCAGCATCAGCGAGTTCCTGCACTTTAGCAATGGGTCGCGGACCCGCCGGCGGAGCGTTCGGTTGTCGTTTAAAGGACGTAGGAAGGCTACGGGTTCGGGTGCTGCGACCACCAGCGCGATACGACAGGAATTACTGGAGGAGTCGCAGGGAGGTGAAAGATTGGAAAATGGGTGGGAAGATGCGCGCGAGGATGAAGCTGAGGCATAATAGGATAGTTTCAATTTTTTTTTGTCTTAGGGGTGCTTTATTGTCTCTGATGCGGTTTTTTTGCGTCTCATTATCATGTCCACTCCTTGCGTTTGTCTGTTTGCAGATCTTTGTCCTCGCGCTGAGTCTTTTTTTTTTTTTTGGACAGCGTTATATTTCGTCACTACGTACTAAATATGTGCTAAGTACCTGCACAAACGCACCAAATATTAGTTGATATTTGTTGATACCATACCTGCTGAATTGCCACGCCTCTCTAACCCTTTCTATTCTAACCTTTCTGTTATGTTCCCCACCCTTTCACTCCGCAATGTCTGCTACATACACTCTTTGGTGCCTCATCAAAGGAGACAAAAACCCCTTTCTTGTCACCTCCTCATCTACTACATACATTGCCAGCTTGAAACAAGTGATTAAGGAAGAGAGGAGCCACTTCCTTCAAGAGGTCGATGCCAGTGACCTCATTCTTTGGATGGTGCGTTATTTCTTGTGATTCATTCTGGCATTACATGTGACACCACTGTAGCCAACCAACGACATCAAAGTCTGGCCAGCTAATGATCTCGCCCAACGCATTACAACTGAATTACAGGACTTAGAGAAATTCGCCGAAGTGTTGGATCCAGCCGCGACAGTTTCTGACGCCTTCAATCATCGAAGTGACGCTGTACTCCACATTGTTGTGGAACTCGAATTCCCGAGAAAAAAGCGTAAACGCGACTCGGACAATATACGGGCGGAGGATGTCTGGAACCAATTTCGTCAGACCTGGTGGGGCGATCCCTTGGGGCACGTGCTCGCTTCACGTGACGGCAACTGTTTCTTGCATCTCAAACACGTTGAGCCCGGACTATCGTTGGGGTCTGAGCACTCCGAACTCTTTGTGCGCGAAGAGTACCTACTTTTTTCCGAACGGTGTCGGAATGTGCGGGAGCATACTGACTATATAGGCTGCCTGATCCACGGTCAACTGGGCATAGGCACGTTAACCCCCACGCTAATTTAATTCCTGACTTATGACCCTGTCATTTTTGTCATAGGGAAATCCCTCTTTCTCCTATTTTTGTTGCTTGACTGCTTGGCGCGTCGGGAGGAGGTCCTTTTCACAAGTGGTAATCATGAGATGTATCTGTTCGACGCCGCTGGTGTTTGGGTGTACGATCCCGCGAATGGTCTTCCGGAGACCGGCTCCCGAATTTTCTCGTTGGTCGACTGCCCGGTTGAGAAGAAGCCCCTCCCTCATGAAGTCACCACAAAGTCATCCCCAAGGACGTTCTTCGTCGCCGCCCTTTCTCCTAATCCAGTGCGGTACCACGAAATTATAAAGAGAAGGGTGGCATCTTGGTGGATGCAGCCGTGGGACTTCGACGAACTTGTTGCATTGTGGGTTCCTTGCTGCTGGGTTTGCGTGCCAACTGACCCCTGACGGTTATCGCAGGTTTGGGAAAGTTAAGGTGGGGCCCAAGGATAAGGATGGCGCCACTCACGATGCAGAATATGTTCGGGAGGCCTACTCGAAAGTTGGTCCATGTCCTCGGGATATCATTCGTCACATTTTGTCGCCGGCACTGGATAAATTAACAAAACGCATAATGGCTATAGATGCGTCCCAGATCATCCGCCCCCTGCAGAATGAGGACATCCTCTCTTACGAGGAGTCTCACAAAGTCATACTTGTCAGGCGGGTTGGCCCCCTTTCGCCAACTGCACACCGTGACGACAGGTACTCCGTCCACTTCAAGTCTCGTTGGATATTCTACACGGTGCTCGAGCATGTCAACCGTTCCCACAATAACGAAATAAAAGAGTGGTATTCCCTCTGCAAGGGCATGGGCTTCTCCACCGCTAGTCTTGCCGGCTTTGTGTTCGAAGGCTTGGCCATCAGCTACACTTCCGGGAGCTCTCCTGACCCTGACGACACTGACTCGTTCCGTGATTTCGTGCAGATGACCAGGGTCAAGAGTGACAATAAGGCCATGCCGATCCGGTTCGCCTATCAAGGGAGCAACAAACAGCTAACAGTCGATATCTCAGGCGACCAGATTATGTTTCGGATCCTTCCTTCACATGTCTTGGCTGCAAGTACTCATAATTCCTCGTTGGATCCTCCTTGGAAGGGGAGGACGCGGAACCGCGTCACATACGACAAAATTGAGAGTCTCACGCTGAACGACTCATCCTATTACTGTCCCCTCCAACCCAACAATCCCCTTTTTGACGCATTTTTCCTCTCTATCGACGATAGGACGGTTGTCCTATGGATACTTCAAATGACAATTGCGCGGGTGCACAGTGGCGCGCGCAGAGGTTTCCCTTTGGTGAAGAGCCTCCGGGAGCGCGCTTCCCGCATATGGAAGCACCATCAGGTCGAGATCAAGTACGTGCTCGTCATTCCGCACATTGGTTCCACCTATCATGTAGAATGGAACTTTGATGCCGGGTTTGAGAATCACAAGGGTAAGGTGTTTGTGCAATTCTTGAATGTGGCACCCTTCCCTTTGGATGGTATCACGATGATGAAGGATATATTCGGGCTTAACGAGGTGGAGGTGGCAACATGAGAAGTAATGAGAAGTAATGTTACGATGCTGTTGTAGGATTTATTCCTGTGAGGTCTTTCAAATGGGAGACGTGTAGTCCTTTCGTTTGGTGCCTTCACCAATCCGACTTTTCCTCCATCTTCGTTTGAATGCCAGCGTGTGCCGACATGGATTCGGATGTTGACCCAGTGCGAAGTCTGCTGACATTTGGCGGCGTAGGCCGGCGTATTCCGATGGGGAGGAGATCAAGTGATGCTAACTGACGTCGGTCCGACGGTGGCTGACTCGAGCTTATCATCGTGAACGTGAACGCATATGCGTGTTGTCTAGTTGTCTCATCGATCATTTAACTTAGCAAATATACATATCTTATCAAGTCCACTGTCCCACCTTGCTGTCCTTTGAGTCTACTACTGTCGTTTCCTATGTCGACCGATGCATGGCTTTGTTCTTGTCAAAAGTTCTGTCGAGCTCCACCAGAGGGAAAGCAAGACTCCCGCCGAACATGGTACAAGCGTGCTATACAGCGTCAATTAGAAGAGGAGATGACCGAAGTCCGGCGAGATTCTCAGGAGGGACATGTTACAACCGGGCCCAGAAGCGGATCACGTGCGATCACGCGTGGGGGGGGGGTGGGATGCGGCACGTGATTTCGGTATGCGAGTTTGTAACCTGCAACCCGCGGGTCACAAGTCAGGTCAGATGGGGAGGGGGGTAGACCCACTGTCCCCTGGTCTCCATTGTGCTGTTCACAGCTCCTGCATCTGAGAAGACCTGCTATTGTGGGCTCCTCTGAGTACAGGAGCTGACAACAACAATGATACTGCATTGTTGTCATTGGGACTGGGGCAGAGGTCCATCTTGCCAGTAGTTGCTTGGGTGGTGTTGTTGTGGCCCCATCCCAGTGATGTGGCTGGTGAGTGTGGGTGGTCATCATCGGGCACGTGTGTGGGCTGCAATTGTGAACACAAGCAGAAAGAATAGAAGAAAAAACACTCACCCACAAGTACAGGGGGGG
>WTXH01000509.1:0-14151 GCA_022376555.1 Russula compacta | reverse complement strand
TCAAAGCCCGGATCCAACAAATCGACGGGGAGCCCCTGTTGTGCCCTGACGGGTACATCGAGAACGACGGGAGGCTCCCTGAGTTCACCATCACGACCCCGGACGGCGAGAAGCCCGCCGTCTTCATCAAGCAGCTCGACGACGGACGGGTGGCTGGCCTGGCGGCCAACGCAACAGGCGATCACGACGCCCAGATCATCGAGCTCTACGCTCGCCCCGAGTTCGATGAGTACCCTCTATCCCCGCTCCCCCCATGTTTCCGCGCCCGTCTGTGGGGGACCGAAATCAATTACCACCCCCTGCGCGAGGCCGTCATCAACCTGGATGACTGGTCGCTTCTTGCCGAAGTCAACAGGTACCGGGTCCTGGATCGCGAATGCGACACGCTCCGCGCTGAGCTGCGCCTGGCTCAGGCAAATTTGGCGGCGTCCGAGGCCGCCAAGCAAGCTTGCAAGGATCGACTCATCGCGGCAAGAGCGGCCAAGAAAATCCCGTTGGTGGGGGTCGAGCGGCCACAACTGGCCAGGCGATCAGCGTGGAGGAAGATGGGATGAGGGCATCCCATCTAGCGAGGGAGTGGTGTAACCGGCCTGGGGTGATGGTTCAACACCATCGTGCCCCTGTAAGTTGCGGAACCGGCCAAATATAGAGTTCATACCCTGTTTCAAGTTTCGTGCCCCGTTTCAGGTCGATCAGCTCGTGATTTCTTGAGTGGCTTATGCCACTGGTCGTTATTGTTTCCGATTGTAAAACAAGTAGCACTGCCCCCTCAGGCCTTAGGCCTGCCCTCATGTACTTCGTACTATAAAGAGGGGACTCATTGCGCCTGGTAGAGGCAAGTTGAGTCTCCTGTCTCAATACCAACAGTGTTCTACTCTACTACGGGTGGCTACTGAGTCGGAGCTCAGCAAGTGGTAACCCAGATATCGACATCGACTTGCAGGTCGACTTCATCTCTATAAGCCTTCTAGGTCGCTTCGAGATCTAGCTTGTCGACTTAGTGTGTCTATTGTTACTGTCAAACCCTTGGCGGTGACACCTACGGTGTATCGTCCACTGTCCCAATGGACTTCCTTCCACTTGTCGTCATGGATGCACACCAGCTTCGGATTAGTTGGTGCTTTGCCTCTTGGTGTGACGATGATCTGTATATCCCAATCTGTGGGGTTGGCTGGGTGCTCCTTGGAAATGTATCGAACCCTGTGGTTCCTTCTGCCTGCAACGGCGTCTACCCAATCTAGGGTCGTGGTCTGCAGTGTCCCTTCTGAACTGCTAGCCGTATTGAAAGAAAGTTGAGTCTAATGTCACCGCCAAGGGTTTGACAGCAACAATAGACACACTAAGTCGACAAGCTAGGTCTCGAAGTGACCTAGAAGGCTTATAGAGACGAAGTCGACCTGCAAGTCAATGTCGATACCTGGGTTACTGCTTGCTGAGCTCCGACTCAGTAGCCACCCGTAGTGAAGTAGAACACTGCTAGTATTGAGACAAGAGACTCAACTTGCCTCTACCAGGCACAATGAGTCCCCTATTTATAGTACATGGTACTTGAGGGCAGGCCTAGGGCCTGAGGGGGCAGTGCTACCTATTTATATGACACAAACAATAACAGCCAATGGCACAAGCCACTCAAGAAAATCACAAGCTGATGTACATGAAACGGGGCACAGACATGAAACGGGGCACGAATGCTCTATTTGGCCGGTTCCACAACTTACAGGGGTGCGATGGTGTTGAACCATCACCCCAGGCCGGTTACATCATCTAGGTTTGAACCAAAAGGTTCCTGTTTGTATGGCTTTCAAGAAGCTCGCATATTCAATGCACTTTCTAATGTGTCTAACCCAGTTGGCTCTTGCAACTGTGGTTTGGGTCTTTCTGAGAATCGGGTCTAAGGGCGTCGTCCCTTGACTGAACATTCTTCTGAGTCGCTCCTTGTTCTGAGCTGACTTGTCGGTTTCGAATATCAATGAGGACACTGTGTTACTAAACCAGCTTGTGTCTTAGATCTGTCTTAGTTCTTAGTACTAGCCACCTTGGCCTAGTCTTAGTCTTAGTCTCAAGAGATGAGAATGACAATAGAGTTGAGAGGGGATTCGATTGCTCTTTCGTATAGGGAGGTGCTCCCTTCTGGTGTAAGGCTAAAGTCCTGTATTGCACAGAAGACCAAGCTTAAGGCTGGTCCTCAGAACTTGGGGCCTTTATATATTACTGGGAGATGAGGCTGTGCTAGCTGCACATTGCTGCACTTCTGGATGCTGCACATGTGCAGTATCTGTAGTAAATAGTACAGTAATCCACAGTAAGGTGGAAGAGAAGGTGACGTGTCCATTAAGGGACTGCGCCACAGCAAGTACATAGTGAGAAATGGGGCATGTATCAAGTAGAAAAAGAGGGTACCAAGAGGAAGAAAAGGAATTGTATAGGTAAGTACTTGTACAAGTATTGCAAGTCCTTACCAGCTGTCATCAGGCCATGACAAAACGAGGCGGTCAGGGTCATCTCAGGCGCCTTCCACACCACTCCAAGAGAACCGCTCCACCAAATGCTTAACATTTTTCCTATCGATCTCCGTCTCCGCATGATGACTGACAATGCGGCTTTCCGCCTCTACAGACTGCAAAGGACCAGCCAAGTCCTCGCCCGACTGGGTGACCAGTGGAAGCCGGCACCAGGCTTCCATGCCCCCACCCCCACCCGCTCCAAAGCCAAGACAACGCTCCGAACCCTGGCCACCAGAGCAGCACCCGACGGCCCCCGCATCGAGGCCTACCCAGACTCCCCGTCGGATGCGCCACACTGGGACAGGAAAGTCACTTTCTCCCCACTCACTCAACTGGATGAACCCGAAGTCCAAACCAACATGAGAACCACCATTTTCCTCAATGCTCCCCTTACCAACAAGGGCAGACAAGACGACTGGTCAATAGGCGCTGCCGCTGCAGCCCTGTACTATAAGGGAAGGGAATGGGGCCACTTAGAGAGCATATTTGGAGGCCAAGTCACCAAAGTGGACGCAGAAATTGGGGCCCTACAACCTGCCCTAATGCTGTTGAGTAACTTCCTCTCTACCACCCCCCATACTGGCCCAGTCCTACTAGTCACCAAATCGAGAGATGCTGTGGGACGCTATCTTGACATCGGCAGACACCCCAACCAACACTTCGCGCTTGAACACGCGTACACCGTAGACAAGCTCCTCACAACACACCCAGACACCTCCCTCTCCTTCCGACTCGCCAGACAAGACCTAGCCCACATCGGCTTCAAGCGCACAAGACACCTCTTGCTAGAAGCCATCAAATGATACACAACTGTTGACAATGAAGAACTCAAATCTATCGACTACCAGAAGAAGGAATCGAAAGCGAACGCGCTCCGGATGTGGGAGCAACGCTTTCACGACTCCCCTCGTACCTCCCAGATCTACAACAGTTTGCTGACTAGCCCTCCAGATGGCCACCCCCACATGATCCTACGAATCACCTCCACAGGCTACCGCTTCAAAGGACAACACTACGAACACCATGTCCCGCGGGACATCCAATCGACGCTCTTTTGACTCACTACAGGACATGCCTTCACAGGCGAGTACTGGCTGAGATTCCGACACCACCTCCTCCCCACAACCGAGGAGGAGGTCGCCTGCGAGTGTGGTGTGCTACTGGAGGACACTGAACATGTTTTGCTACACTGCCCACTCACACACCGCCACCGCCACCAGCTCCTGTTTACCCAAGGCACCCTAGACTCACTCAAAGAGGTCTTTGACCACCCCACACGATGCCTAGGCCTGCTGCACTTCCTGGAAACCACAAGGACCTGCGTTAAACCGCGGGCCATTTGGGAACCGGGATGAGCGAAAACACCCCCAAAGGAATGCAGAGACGACACCGATGGAGCCGCCTCGGCGCTCTCGGTGCTAGCCTACTCAGACACACTCTACCACACTACCATACAAAAACGCCCACTCCTCACAATAGCCATCAAAACCACACACCCCCTCTAAGCCGCGCTCCATGAGCACCGGCCCACCAGAATATTTAGACAGTATTACCCATAGGTGACCGCTTCTGTGTCTTAGGTACATGTGCGGTATATAAAATCGGATTCAAAAAAAAAAAAAAAAGTACTAGCTACGCGAGGCGTCCGTTCCGCTCCGGTGCTCCGACGCTCCGACGCCAAATTTTAACATACTCAGTGGTAAGAAACCTTCGCATGAACACCACCCCGACAAAATCTTAAACCTCTTTCTTAAAAGATCGAGTGCTGCCTCGACGAGTGGAGTGGAGGCCCTGGATTGAAACTCCGTTCACTTCCGAACACTATAAGGAAACCTACGTGGAACACCTCACTGCATTAAAGGCACTCACCTCTCAGGGCCTCAACACACGGCACTGTGATCCGTTAATTTCTCATCCCAGGAGGCATGCAGGCGTCTCACCACACGTTACTTCGGACGGTCCGCAAGTGTGGCCACAGGACAAGATAAATGCAGCTTGTGAAGGGTTACCGGATGCCCTTAACTCACAGGTACTACTTGATCATGGCTCGTGACTAGGAATGTGAACTCAGAGCCTTTTCACATTTTTAAGCATCTAGCGTCTTCATGATCATCAGTGTGCTCGCAGTGAATATTGTTTGTCACGATATTGATTGGCCACGTGCTAGCCGTGTAGCTGATTATGTACTAGTATTAGTATTATTTGGAACTCACATTTGTATGGTGTAGTACATACAAAGTGCGCTTGACTCATGTATGTAATGTTGAACTGCGTCTGTACGGCATATGATGGGTGAAACGGATTTACAGCCGTACAGCCTAAGGCCTTAAGCTAACCCACGATCCTTAGTTTCGCCTCATGATGTCATGGTCTGATACAGGCTTATATTGTTCATAGAAAACCGAAGATGTGTGGGAGTGAAAGAGATGGGTGAAGGAATTGCTGTCTTGCAGCGGGCGGGAGCTGGCAAGGACCTCTCCGCATCTGGACTGTGGTGTGGGTCGTTTGGAGTAGGATCTGAATTAGGCTGAGTATCCGCCAGTGAAGTCGTGTCCCGTGAGTAACCAAATGTCAAGGATATCTAGTGAAATGTGGGTGCCCAAGCCTAACTCTGATATCAATCGGGTCTGCGAATTCATTGAATCGATGCGAGATTGTTGAGTGAAGACGCTGATGGCATCTGCATCGCTATTGGCTGCGCCAGGGCATATCGGTCCTGGCGTTATGGAAGAGGCCGTTCGCCTCAGTTGTTCGGCTTTGCAGACTGTCGATCGCAAATTCATTCGCACAGTTCATTTCTCTTCCGCGGTGCGAGCTTTTTAATTATGTTTGAGTGGGAACCACGGCAGACGTTGTAGACCGAAGGTTTCCTGTTCTGTGTAGATGTTCAGAGTAAGTTGTAATTCGACGCCAGGTCGAGTTGGTTGAAGGAGGTGCACTGGATGCGGCGGTATCCCAATGCTTTACACCAGGGGAATTATGTCATACCAGGGCTTAGCTGCAATTTCGACCATGTTTATCCCACTGGGAGGTGTCGGAGTGTGATGTGTGCACAAGGTCTCACCAATGTCGCTGCACCAGTATGAGGTCGACATGGTTGTTCCTCAGGATAGGATCCATCCGGATACTGCTCTGTCGGACGTTAACCCATAGTAATTTGATGTGATCCATTGGAATACATAGTCATGCACGAAGATGGAGAAACGAGGCGTGCTTTGCAAGCAACGTTTGTGGCGATATGTCACCTCGCAGTTGACGTATCGTAGATCGTAGTTGCATTTGTCGTGACCCTTGTGCTAGAACGAGAAGGCATAGCCTTCAAGTCGGCACAAGATGTCCTCTACCACATCTGTGAAATTTGAGAGTATCGGGAGACAGCGAGCGACAGTTAGAGATGGCAGAGTTCGTGGCGATCCACATTGAATGAGAGGCGGTAGGAAGACCCATGTGACTGATCGGCCAGTCAGAGAAGGAGCGTAGGTTTCATGCCACATCTGATTTTGGTCTTGATTGCAAGGCCGCGTCGGGGGAGGACGAAGCATAGGTCGGCACGGATGGAGTTGCGCACGACTTCCCCGTGTAGCTGTTTATTGGTGTACATTGCATCATTGTCGGGCCGAGATTGAGGTGCCATGGAAGATTACGATTCTCCCCAGGGGAAAGTCGCAGGGGTATGTGAGCGATTTGCGTGATGGAGGACGTGTAACGTAATTATGTGTGTGAGTGGCCCAGCGTCTTGAAAAGGACTGATTGCGCCGCCTTCAGGGTAGCGACGACACGACGCCTCAGTGAGACTTAAAACGACGGCGCCGGGAGGGCGCTGAGTTGCAATTACTGGTCGAGGTGGGTGGTTTCCGCTATATGGTCGATACCTGTGGTGGCGTACTAACGGGTTGCATAGTCAGTCGGGCCAGTGGTTATCGTTGGTTGTGGTCGCATGGTGTCGTGTTAGATTTCCCTTGGCAGGAAAGTACCTGAAACCAAAGGGTTAGAAGCGGCATAGTTACAGCGAAGATAGGATTGGGAATAGACGCCTGGCAGGCTGATGGTTGTTAGGGTGCGGCTGGCATGTCAGCTTTTTGGGCCATATGCTCGTTCTAGACCCAATCGTCCGGCATACGGTGAAATACCAGAGATCGTTATTGCAACTCTCTGACTCACACATCTCTCGTTCATACCGATATAAGTTGATAGGCTTCCTCGGCGTCATGGATCTGAAGCATTATTAAAAAAGTGTATGATTACGCATGGTAGCACTTTCACGGTGACGAAGACAGTTGAGAGATGGAACTGATTGCGTCTGGCAATGTCTCATCCGCGCGAAGGGAAAACTATCTAGAAGACCCGTGACTGCTGCACGGTGGCGCCATTAGCGAATAATACCAAATGCGCCATCGAGCACTTTAGCGGCGGAGGGCTTGGCCAATTGATACAAAATAACTGAAATCCATGCTAGGAAGGAAAGGCATGACTACTGACCCCAGTATTTGGGGAAAAGACGGTGTACGATAGGAGATATGACCATATTATAGATGCCATAAATATGGGGACAAGGTGAGTTCGGGGGGTGCGCGGGCGGGGATCGTATACAAAATACTCACTCACACACTTCACACTCACGCCCTGTTCAAATTTTGAAAGTAGTCGGTGTCCTTTCGGTGTTATCTTATCTTATCTTATCTATTCGCAGTTTCTGGAGTCTGCCGCAATTCCACGCCGCGTTCATATTTACGACAATAGATGCGCCTAATGGATCGCATGAACCTGAGCTGAGGACGCCACTGCAGTACAGCTGCAGTACTGACCCCGCGGATGATGCAGGACAGATGAGGAGAGATCTCACGTGGCGGCACCACCGGACCGGCAGATGCCGCGTACGCCAACGTGCTTGTCGCGTGTTGCGTGTTCGTTCCTGTTCCTGCACATGTACATTCAATCAACATCCACTAGGACCTTGGGTGCGTGGATACTTCGGCGCATCAATCTATCATTCGACTTCCCTTGTAGAGCTAGGTAAAGCTAGATCTGTCGCCACTCTGAGTTAGCTTATGTTAGATTCCGGTTTTCACAGTACATCCGAATTCAGAAACTAGTAGTGGCAACGGCACCGCTCAACACGGTGCACGGTAACAACTGGATGGCAGTACTAGTGCAGATAAAAGGTGTTTCATGTCTTCTATCACTAGCAAGGTCACCCTCCGAGATTGTCGAACCGAGCTAGCTCTGTGGTGCTGCATCAACCAATGGCCATATCCTCCATCATAATTGTGATACGCCTTACGCCGGCAATTTACAAGCCTGGGCTGAAGCGTCTTTGAAGGTTGAGGTGCAAACTTTCCGCCCTGATTCCGGATCGCGCCAGATCGCCAATCTCGCACAGGGATTGGCCGCCCGTCTCAGATCCAACAAGACAGCTATGTGGTTCAAGTCGTGATTTGGGAGTTAAATCGATCATCTCTATTGCAGCACCGCAAAAGCCTGTATGCAGCGTGCTTGGCCACCGCACTGGCTTCTTATCCATTCTCACGGGGCACGCGTCTTCAATGTGCACCCGCTTGCCAATCTAGCTCCCAAACCCTATTCTAAAGTTGGGCTCGTTGGGCCCATGATCTGATCGGAGTAGCCGTGCCCCTGCGCCGGTGTCTATCTACATCGTCTCATTGCTACTCTTGTGATTTCCACTCTTTGTGATGTCCACAGAGACACTCACTACCCTTTGCATACACCTCCCGAAATATGGCTGTTCAGAATTCATGTATAAGTTCATGATTTCGACCACTACACTTGCACCTTGAATGGACCTTTGCAAGCACAGCTTTCCGAGATTACGTACACGTGCCAGTGTGTTCGTGTTCACAAGACCGATCATCACACGCGTGGGTACCTGCAGGCCTGGGGTAGGTGCATCCGCATTCGTCTTGATCTTATCTTCCTGTTCCACCAGGCTGATGTCAACAAATGCAGGACATGACGCAAGACCTGACAATGGTGATATGGCCTCTTTACGGTCTCTGCCGTACAGACGTACCCCTGAGTCTCAAGGGGCTCAAAAGTGGAACTACAGCGCGGTGTAGTACTTCCAGAAAGGGGGCCAGAATGCCGCAACAATACTACCTGATCCATAGCCTGTGATCCATGCCTCTAAATGCGGAGCAATTGGTGTAAACTAAATTTCCAGCGGAACTCACATGGAAGTATCGACATGGCATCGACAATATACATACGGGGTAGATTGTTTCTGAACATTTTTATAGACGATTAAAAGCGCAGAGGAATGCAAGAAGGCAAAGAAATGCTTAAGAGCGTGAGTAAGGAGATGGACTGGCCCCTAATGGTGGTCTACTATAGGGGGATGGGGATAAGGGATTGTTATCATGAGGGTTGTTGACCGTGGAGCAGAAGGTGCTCTGAGGTAATTGAATTCCAACCTGGAGAAAGAGGTATACTGGTAGGCTGTAGGTGAGAACGAGGGAGTGACCTCGGGAATGGGTGTTAGTTCCATAGCACTATCAGTGAGGTATTGCTGCTGCTGCATCGAGTGTATCTGTGAAGCAGTGCCATAGACCCAATAAAATACAATAGGACGGGTCCAGGTATAGGCGTGTTTCTTGAGGAGCCACAAGTGATCAGGGGTCTGGAATGGCAGCCTTTCGTGAAAACACATAGTGAAGAGTGAGCAGGGCTTGTTTTGCGCGGCGAAACATGGTAAATAAACTGGGCTCGTGCTTTGACGTGAGTGCAGAGCGCAGCTTAAATCCACTTAGCGATTCGCGGATGCGAGAAAACTTCGCCACAACATCCTCGATTAACGGACGCTTTGCGGGATTGATGTGCGTCATCTGGTTCACCAGGTCCCCTATAAACTCAAAGCCGTCGTATTTCTGATTACGTAGTTTCATCAGCTGCGTGACGGGCTGTGCATCGCCGATATTACCTGCATGAACTCTACCCGGACGAGATTGCCCAGGTAATAGATGTCCGTGAGGAACGGATTGCACGGGGCTCTCTTCCGGTGCTCGGGCGCAGATTTATCACCGCCACGAAGCGGTTCATCAAGTGCTTCTCGCGAGAGGTACTGCCGCGATAGGCCAAAGTCAATCAGGTAATAACGAGGAGGCCTCTGTGTCCGGGTGTATCGCTTAGCTCTGCCTTTGAACTCCCGGCTCCGATTCATTTGCGTGGGGTGGAATCCTCGGGGGTACATCCCAGATGGGTCGAACATGAGGTTGTTCACAGTACAGTCTCTGAAAAGGTCTCAGAAAGCGCTTCTCATCTGCAGGCGTCCACGCGCACCTGTGTGCAATGTTTCGCTCGTGCATGAATTGGAGACCCTGATCGAATGGACATCAGAATTGATTGATTGGTGACGATGATGATTTTCAAGGGAACACACCTCACAAATTTGGGTGAAGAATGCAACGAACTCGCCAAATGTCTGGAAAGAGGGATTGTTGAAGGGGCGTAACAGTGGCATAACCATCAGCTTCTGGCCAGTTTTAGGTATCTTAATAACACCGAGCAATGGCACACAATGGTTACGAGGATGTCGGGCGACCCCTGGGGACGAGAAAAACCGAGAAATTCTTAGTTCGTGTGGTCCTTCCTCGGAGAAGACCTTCTTGAGCATAACGTGCTTGCCATCGCGTCGCCGTGTTGCATCCATGACAGCGCGTGACTAATGTAATCGGTCAGCACTGATAGCACCAAGAAGATGGCACTAACAATGGTGGGCTGTCCGTCTTCCATAGAGAAGAAGTCTCTGCCCGACCTTCTCCACGATGGCTTCCAATCTGGGTGGTAACGAGGACGAAGCTCGTATCCATGGTCCTCGATTTCATAGTAGTGATCTCTCCACCACCGCTCGCTTGTGTATAGCGTGCCAATCTCTCTGTCAGTCTGTCCTGCATAACCCTGAGACGTTGTTAAACCAGCCATCCACTTCAATAATGAATTGGGTTACGAGATTGAAACTTGTGAACGGTAATGTTAGTCAGACGCATTGATTAGACAGAGGTATACAAAGGCACACCTGAGAATAAGCGTCAGGGGGATGGGTTGATGGCAATTTATAGATTTATGGGAGCATAAATAGTTCAGACTTCAGAGTCCCAACTTGAACACGAGACCTGGTAAGGGGTTGTATTGACACCTCAGAATGTAGGACACCGCACATCACCGCGTCCTCGTGGGAGGCGATATCGAGGGTCAGGCCATCGATGCTGGCGCCTCACCCTAGTCGTAAACCAGCAATACTATGCTTACATAAGATGTCTGGTTCCGGGCGGGTTCCGGGCCATGTTGAGGCGGCCAGGCCAGCAGAAAACGTGTACTGCGCCACGGACACGCCGGCGCATGTCATGATAAGCTGTCACGCACCTTTCCTATTTCTTCGTGTTTGATGTGGGTTTGGATTCTTGGGAATATGAATGTGAAGGATGGGGTAAGAAGGCCGCAAATGCGTGGCCACAGAATCAACGACCTCCCAGTTCTGATAGAAATAAAGACGTGATGATCCAAATTTGCACGCCGCGTGTTCCAGAATTCCAATGTACGTCTATCAGGTTAGGCAAGATGGGCCGAAGAAGGATCGCCTCGCGGTGCATTCACAGAAAGAGGATCAGCTGGTCATCCACTCTAGGAACGAAGTAGAGAAAACGCTGATAGTGAGACTGCCATGAGGGAGATAACGAAGTCTCAGCGTCCACTGTACACCCGCCTTGGATTGCCGCTACCAGTATCGGATTCAACACGTTCCTGATGAGCCACGCCTCGAAACAAACAAAAACTTGTATTTTTCGAATTCCTTCGCCCAATTGATGTCTCCTTCTTGACCATGCCATGGGTGAAAGGCCACAGGGCTGAGTGATGGGCAGGAAGATCACGAAGAGCTACCAAGGATCATGATCATGATCAGTAATTACGGCAGACCCGTACTCGGCAACCGCGACCCGCGTCCCCATCCCTACCTCTTCAGTTCCGCCACCTCGTCAACTCCACCGTGACGGGCATCTATGCCTCGATCATCAGTGCATGCCTCACTGCCAGTGGCTTGTGGCCTGTTCGGCCACTCGTGAT
Source organism: Russula compacta (assembly GCA_022376555.1). Classification (NCBI taxonomy): domain Eukaryota; kingdom Fungi; phylum Basidiomycota; class Agaricomycetes; order Russulales; family Russulaceae; genus Russula; species Russula compacta. Next base: position 2,572 of record WTXH01000509.1, on the reverse strand, counting down.
CAAGAGCTATAAAACCGGATACATTTATCCCCCGCGAATCTACGGGACAACCCCACGAACTTCCTCCCTCTCCTTTGCATTACCCCTCTTTGTTGCTGTCTTGGTCATGACTCCAAGTGATCACCAAGACACTCCACCGAATACCCCACCGAACATCCCACCGAATGCAGGAGCTGTCATTGTTACCAGGGTCATAGACACCGTCGTGAGGCAATTACCAGCAGCACAAGAGTCTCAGGGCGATCAAAAGCTGGAACTAGCCCGTGAATTAGCCGTTGAATATGAATCAGTCATCGGCCAACATGACCGCAGAATCATCGAAGAGAGGATTGCCCAGTGAGACCTTCCCTTAATGAAGTATATCACTGCTAACGTTCGGTAGTGCTCGAGATATGAAGGTTGGGTTGGATGGAAAACGAAGCTTTCAAAAGCTCCTACAGGCCCGCGAATATCGTAGGGCTGCCAACGATGCATTCCGATATGCCAAGGTTACCTTGACATGTAACCTTTCATGTCGTGTTTCTTATCATTCCCGTCGCAGCATGCATCGGACAGAGGCAGGGACGCTGCCCATTTTTCTCATCTATCAGATAGAGATGACTATGAACGCGTGAAAAGGGTCGCCCAACATCTTTATTGGTCCTATCTCAGCTGCAGGGATGCATTCCCATTGCCTCATACGGCGGAAGAATGGGCAGCGACTGCGTGGAGTGAAGCATGTGCGTTTACAGGGGAAAATCCTACTGCATTTCCCGAAGTCGAAGAGGCATGTCTCTTTTTTTGACAAATGTCACACCACCTGACATGAATTCTCAGGTCTTAACCAGCAGCATGACGTTTTTGAATGACATGAAGATGAGAATTATGCATGCTGTGGAGACTTCGTATGGGTTTGACACCAGTCAAGCTTCGCACAGCATCAGCAGTAATGCGACATGCGCTCAAGCGCTGCTAGCCAAAACGACTTTCATTTATCGGGTACGTCCCACTGTATCGCTGTTTCTAACCTACTGAGCCCCGCATGCGTACAGGAACTCAACTTTGACGGGACTTCTCATTTCCCATATAGACACCCTGTCATCCAAAAGGCCGTCAATCTCACATGGTTCCAGAACAAGGATTCCGATGGCATTGTCTTCTACGGACACTTCACACCTATTCCAATCAAAGCTATGGCCCTTATACTCACGGTGGTAAGGATTGAAGCTACGTCCTACCGCCGTGGATGCTGAGGGGCATACCCGATCTTATCAGATAGAGTGCTGCATCTATGAGTGGTCTGACGGCACACGCAGAGAATGTAATTGGAACGAAGAACGCTACAAAACCACTTATCACTCGCACGTCAGGTCCATTTGTAAACTTCGTGATCACAGCCCCCCACACAGCACAGAGCTTGTGCAGCAGATACAGAGCGACCTCCTCAAGGACGCACGGTAGGATTCGCTTCTGTGTCCGTATCATAGACTCTTTTTCTGATACACCGTTCACCATAAGCACTCACGCGGGTGCCGCACCCGAACCTATAACGGAGGAAGGAAGGTTTACTCTGGAGGATCTGGATTCTGCTCTCCAAGACGAGCTTCCTGGGTATTATGACAATGTCCCAATGATCAGGATCTCTGCCTCTGATGATCCGTAATCGCGAATCACCCATTTGACCGTTATACCGTGTTCACCCTTGCTCTCCTTTGATATTAGTGATGATGTGTTATACCAGCTAGCGCGTGCAGTGTGACATTCCATACCATAGCTTCTATGTATGTGCCGCCGGTCCGATGGCAACGTATACGTATATATTCGCCTTCCCGTTGTGTGCCCCTATCCCTTCGGGCGCACCGATGGACCAAGTCCCAATTTGTGATTGGAATTATGCGTCCATCCAGTGTCCAGAAAACCTGTTGGTTTTCATAGCGCCGACGGCACAGTCCGGCCCTTCCCGGGCACGATGGTCATTACAGTAGTAATAGGCGTCTTTCAGATATCAATCAGCGGACATAGACTGGATTCGAGTCAGTGGATAACAGTAGCAAATGCTAAGAATGACGAGTGGTGAGTGATAGTCGGTTGATTGTGATGAAGTGCAGCTGAAGAGGATTGTTCACACAGAGAAAGAACTCTGTAGGAGACATCAGCAAATCTACAAAAAGCTTGTCCACTTTTGAGTGCTTTTCAGGGCTTTTTAGCTTGCCTGCCAGCTCACCAGTCCTTACAAGTTGCGACAACTGGAAGAGAGAATAAGTTATGAAATTAAAGCAAAGTAAAACAAATAAAATAAAATAAAATATTGGTTATCTAGTACTTGACAGAAATTCGTGACAATGCTATTATTAATGAAGTAAGCGCGATAAACATCGAGGGAATCTGAGAAATGTAATTCTTCGGGGACAAATGACGGCCAAAAACTGGGAGGAGGTGAGCAGCTCTAGCTATACTTTCAAGATGAATAATATCAAGGGCTCGGCGTCCATTGCCTCGAAACTCAGGCCGGACCACCCACATGCCAGTGTCATCGTCTGGTTCATTTCCAGGGATGAACCACTCAACAAGAGTGCACGGATAGCGCTGACCA